>JAPYYQ010000751.1:0-185886 GCA_030522585.1 Anagyrus pseudococci | reverse complement strand
TCAAGTCGTTCCCCTATAAAAATTATGGTAGGAAACAAGGAGGTCCAAGATTACCGTTGGAACTACCATAATTTTTACCGAACCAGTCTCTCCGTGTACGAGTCGTAAATCGACGATATTGATCGGCGCTGCGCTGACGCAGTGAATTATTTTAATGAAATTTATTGCAAACGGCTTATTATTAAGCCATTATTTCAAATGAGAGATACACACGCTTGATTATACCAAAAGTGATTGTCGGCCTAAGCTCGATCGAGGATTTAATTCTCCTGGCTCTTTTTTTTATGCTAATTTTTGGCTGTAATAAATACGTCGAAAACTGCGGGGAAGTTTCGCGTAACGAGGTACACGCCGTTGAGCAATTTCATTTTACGATCCACGTTTGAGCACATCAAGAGCAAGGTTGCCATATTGTCTGTTTCGAAAATTGATTAATAGGTAGTGTATAGGAGGAAAGGGGGGGGAGCGGACAATTTCGCGGCAAAGGTCGCGCGCGCTGTGTTCGGCTTCTTTTGTGCATGTGCCGGAAACAGAGTGAAGAGAGCTGATGTGCAGATGTACGCGCGGCAGATTATTAATAAAGAACTTGGATTTCTGCGACTAGTGGGTCTCGGGTTATGCTTCTCTCTTTCGTGCCCGCTACGTCTGTACGAAATTGAAATTCATTCCCGTCACGTACGCGAACAATTCAGCCGTTGATAAAATAATTTCACGGAAGTCATAACTCTTATTTGTATTCGAGCGGCGAATTTTTCGAAACGCCCGAGAGAGCGCGCGCGGCCAAAGATGATCGCCGCGATCGCGATGAAAATATATTTGCGCATTAATTATTTGTATACATAAACGCGATTTTTTTTTATTCGATAAGTATATACGGATTTTCTCGGAGACAACAAATAGCAAAGTCGCGGGTGTGTGCGTTCTTGTGACGGTAAATAGAAAAAAAAAGAATAAAGGAGTCTCGGAAAAGACGTGTCTCCTCTTCGCCAATAACAGAATTGCGTAGTTGCGTGCAAATTGCCAGTCAATGCCGTTTCTCGTTATATAAAGATTTGTCGCTTCGGCTGATTAACGCCCAAGACTCGTCGCTTGGACAACTCGCGTCTCTTTTTTCTTTTCGTCGCCGCATTATTTTTTTGCTTCCCACAGAACATGAATTTCTAATATATATAAATGTATATACAGGCTTGAGCTCTGTGTGTCTACGACGTCATTGTTTTACGAGTTTACAAACTATACTGGAATTTTTTTTCCAAAGACGTAACTTTGTCAGCCTGTCGGTTATAACGCGTCGTTTAATCTCGCGTATGATGTAACGCCGCGATTGTTACAAATACGCATGTTTTCCGATATTTTTTTTTCTTTAAAGAATACATCTCGATGTAAACACCTTTAATCGATTTGATCGATTGAAATTATTCATTGGAATGCCACGGGTGTGCGGGTTAAAGAAGGTCATTTTTAAAATTAAAATCTGCCCGTAGGTAGACAAAAATAGTATATACGAGAAAAACTCGTTTGATACTTGTGACACGGTTATATATACATACATTCCCCTTAACCCTCAAAGCCACGTTTCTATTTTTTTTTCGTTTCTTTTTTTTGCTTCATTCGCACAGCGATCGGTTAGAGTTAATATTGTCGTGAACGCTGACAAATCGTTTTGTGCGGTGAACTAGACAATACAACAAGCGTCGGATTAATCTCCCGAAGGTCGACCACAAAATTACCCGAACCATTGTAGTTGATTGCTTTGACATTTTAAGTTCACGGCGTGACAGGATATAAGAGACCAAAAGGAAAAAAAAGAGAGAAAAGGAAACTCGGTAAGTCGCGTTAGAAAGTCTGGTATCAAATACCGATCAATTTCACGCTCTTTATATAAGTATTATCAAGCGATCGATAATTCATTACCACAACAGAGCACACAGCACGAAAGGGTAATAGTCGGCTTCATTGTCACGTCTGAATAAATCACCGCTGAGCAGACGAGAGTCCCCATGACAACTAATCACTTCTTTCCTCAATAATATCTCGAGTTTCTTCAAAACTCGTATTTTCGCCACACCCAAAACCCTAAAAAAGTCGATCGAAACCGAAAAACAAAAAAATAGCCAGTCCTCACGGCCATACCGACTTACCGCCAAAAAAAAAGAATAAAGTGCGTTGAACCCAAACGTCATGTATCCCAGTGTCGTCCGCTCTCGTAAAACCCTTACAACTCTCTCTCTCTCTCGCGTAGTGCCATCAAAAAAGGGGACCGCGAACGTGTCTAAAATGCACAAGCTACCGGGAGACGCGTATTTGCACACGCCTACATGCGCATCTACTTTTCCTCTCGACAGCGCGGAATGTGTCTCTTTCTTCGAGAGCGAAAAAGAGTTTCCGGCGGGCCTCTCTCGCCTGAGAGAGAAGGTTAAAGATCGGCCTATTGTGCAGCGGAGAAAGAGCCATTAGCCGTCACCTTGACTCCCCAGTGCAACGGACCCTGGGTTAAAAAACGACCGAGTCATCGCGGAAAATTTAAGAATGCCTTGACGAGCGTTTGGGCCCTCCTCTTTCCTTCCTTTTTTTTGGGGGGGCGGGAGGGGGTTCTGTTTTTTGGGCAATATCGTGCGAGAGAGAAAGGCGTATTGGCGTGAGACTTATCGCTTTGTCTCTCCTCCAACGGGCGTTTTCTTTTGTTGTATCTCGCGGAGAGTGAGATTCTAATGAAAGGCTGCTGCAGTTTTTATTATACCCCCCACACGTGGAACGGATAATGATTGCCATTGTCCTGATAATTAGCAGGCGTGTACGACTCGGATACTACGTGTGACGTGGAGAAATATTTTGAAAAAAAAAAATAATAAAAAATTCTGTTACCCCGGTGTTTTCTAAGTATTCGCGGTTTAAGTGCCAATGTTAAGCGAGGCATTCCGAGTTTTATCGCGGCTTCGTCATTGGGCCGTCGACGTTTGTTTACAAAAATCGCCGGCGCTTATACAGGAATCCACCATTCGTCCCAAGGATGGTCGTATTTTGTAATTTACGACAAAATAAAGTCGAAACGCGGAAAAGCCGCGAGGCTCTCTCTCTCTTTTTTTCAACGATTTTCCTCGAGATATGACACACGATCATTGTTTTGATCGGTGAAGTCGCTCGCTATATACGGCAAAAATAAGGGGCGGGGGATTCCATCGGAGTTTCATAAAATTAGTGATGTTTACGAAGAGCCAAGCTCGTCTCCTCTCCGGAAGAGCAAGCGCGCGCGGAAGGCTACGAATTTTTCTGCGCTGAAACCATGAATTTTTCATACCGCGATATGCCAGCTATACGGTCTTTTTTATAACGTCCTTATATTCGCAACTAGCTCGCAATTATCAAACAAACGTTTGCACAATGGCATTTTGTTAAAAGTGGCCTTCGTTTGCCGAGCGCGAGAGTTCACGAAAAGTCAAAGTACTCGCTCGAACTCTTGCCCATAAAGCGTCGGACAATTTAGCCTGTCCAGGCTTGTAAATGAGGCCCCGGGCACATTATAGACGCCAAGCAGACAATAGACTAATAATGACCTTACGTAGCTTAAAGTGCCAGAAACGTTAATTATCCCAAGAGCAGGAAAAGATCGGGTCGAAAAAAGGTAGGCTCGCTCGTAGAGAGAGAGACGAAAAAAAAACGTCCAAGGATCTCCAAACCGCTCCCACGGTCTCACTCGCGAGCGTTTTTCGGCTGCAGAGCGCGATCGAATGAGCGTCAGAGCCACAAGTGACTTTTCGCAGAATATTGACTCTTGTATATACGTAAAAATAATGTGTGCGCGAGAGCTTCGCGGTGACTTTAACGACTCTAATGTGTCGAGCAAACGACGCCTGCATACACACACGCGCGTCTGCTGTGTATATTTGACGATGGTGATTTCAATGCTAGAACTGCCGCTCTTTTTTTCTCGTTCGCTGCCCGCCGAAGCGATGACGCTTCCTCTCTCTCTCTCTCACTAAAGTTTCTCGGCTAAAAAGACGAAATATAATCGTCCCGCCTATTTTTTTCCTTGCTCATTTCATATTTTTCCTCTTTCGAAACCTCGTATACACGCTCGTCTCCTCGCCTAATTCGCTCAATTTCTTTTCAATGGAACACACAATTCGCTTGTTTCGCCCTAAGCGCGAGAAGCGTGTAGTCCTGCATTGTCCGCTGAATGGAATTGCTTAATTAAAATCCACGCGTGCCGTCCAGAGGACGTTGGCCAGCGCAAAGTTTCCAAGGAATTCGGCCAAGCCTCCCGGCTGGTCTAGGGGACGTTTTTCCTGTTTCCGTCTTTCCTACAGCTAATGAGCTTTGATTTCGCTGCCCATATATCCTGCAAGTTGATGGACTTTGGATTTTTAAGCACCCCGGGACTTTCCGTTGCCGCCGGGGGAGCCTTAATTACACGCGTATAACCTCTGATTTCCAGCCGCGAGAGACACACCCTCAGCGCGTGGAAAACACGTGCTTTCCGTGGCCGAGCGAAGCCACCTCGTATCTTCAAGTTCGAAATCAACTCGTGGCTGTCGGCTCTCTCTCTCCGTATTATTTTGATTAACGACATCCGCTCTCGATCAAAGACTCCATAAATACCGGATCCGCTTTTATAACCCCGCAGACAAGAGTATCGGCGCGGAAGAAGGGGGGGGCGGGTCATCAGTTCTGGAGAATACCGGCGTGGAACGGCGGGTAGAGGAAGAGAAAAAAAAAGAAGGTACACGAGAGGCGACAACGACGACAACGCCCGGCGTCAAAGTCACCGATGGTAACAGGTTGCTGTGCCTCGACGCTCACACACATAAACGAGCACATACGTTCATATGTGCGTAGTCGAGAGACAGAAAGGCCTTGAAATGCTATCCTCGCGGCGCGAATAATCTCATTCTCCGCTCGGCTATAAAATCGCCAGTGAAAAAAGGCCCGTGCGGCCCAAGCGCTCGCGCGCACGATTAGGCATTCCCGCTGTCCGTCACCGGTATGTTAATGTAACAAATAGCCGGGGTTATATTTATAATACGCGCATATTCATGTCCTCCTCCTTCTCCCCCACCCCTCCTCTCCGCTTACTTTCTATATACCTCTTTCCGATTGGGATTTACGAATTTAGAGATGCGACACGCAGTGGGCAAACTCGGCTTATAGACCCGATGGAACATAATGACGGCGACTTGGCGCCAAGAGTTTTAGATTACGCCTATCGCGTGAAAATTGCGCGCGCCTATATGCGCCTAGGTTTTTCTGTAACCGTTCGGTGCTTAGTTGCAAAGTGGATACGCTTTGGCTTTTTTTTGGGGGGGGAGGGGAGAGATAAGTTTAGTTTGAGGGAATAATGGAATCGGCCGCTGGGTAAACAGTTTTTCGGCTAAACTTCTAAAGGAGAGATCGGAGGCTTATCTATCCAATGGTCGTATTGATTTTGCGCGGGATGGTAGAAAAAAAATTTTTGTTAGAAAAATACAAATTCGCAGCGGAGAGTAGCGGTCGGGGCATAGCAGTCTGACCTATCGGGTTTTTTCCACTTGGCTTCAATAATTTATTTTCGAGCGAGAGAGGGAGAGAGAAAAAAACATCACACACACACACACACTTGTTTCGCGACGATTTAACCCGAGGGAAAGAAAAAAGGATATATATAGAGAAAACGAAAAGAGAGGGAAGTTAACGATTTTTGGAAGGCGATTTACCGAGAAACAAGAAAAATGCGGAGTACACACGTGTCGATCGATTAGTGCGCGAGCGCTAAACGCCTCGAAACGAAACCACAGCGAGCCGCTTGTATAGAACTCGTACAAAATCCTATATACGTATATACGCGCGCCTACCTTAGCGCGAGAATTCCAATCCCCGGGCGATTCACGAAGATGTGGTGAATAAGCGATGATGGTGCCATTCACGAAAAAGCTGGGAATGAAGGAACCGGTCTTGGGGTAACCGGTGTGTGCCGACAAACGTTCGCCCAGCACACGCAGTTCGGCTCTTCTCGTATATACGGTATATAATCGCGTGTATATATATTGAAATGGAATCCTAATACCCGTGACGCGAACGATTTGTCTGAATGACTGGAGGAGCGTATGGGCTATAGAGTGAGCCTGACGGTGGGCCTTCTTCTTTTTTTTTTTTGGTGTTTCGGCCATCAAGCCCCTTGCACCGCTTTATCGCTCACGGCTGTTATTTTTTCGCGGAGACAGTTGCCGCGTGAAGAGCCTACCGAAGTAGGAAAATTCCAGAGAAAGAGAGAGAGAGAGAGAGAGAGAGAGAGAGAGAGAGAGAGAGAGAGAGAAGGACTGTTCGGTCAATGACCAACGAACAATTCGACGTGGGTATATACGCACATATGCGTGTGCCTGCCTGCCTTCGTCTTTTGGCGTTTCACATATATGTATATGTTTTTTTCAATTTCTTTTTTTTTCGATTATTCCTTTTCGATCTTTTTGCGGTCGTTTCCTTGAATCTGGAGGCTATTGCTGCGATTTTGGCGGGCGTCTCTCTTACCCGCGCCGAGAGAGTGGGGGTAGAATAATGGAGGAGAATACCGTGAAAGTGGTGTGCTTGTTGTTTTTGGCTTTAAATTATCGCGACCGAAACTGTCTATTTGCGGTTTCCTTTTTCATTTTTAGTCGCTGTCAAGCACCTAAACACGTGTGCGTATGTGGGTACGTTATTTATAGCTGCTTATGGGATCCGTATATTAGCTGTAACTCTTGAAACATCAAAGACTCTTATATGTATATACATTTATATATACTTACATATACTCGATTGTAGCAGGAAAGCACGATAAATTATTAATTCCCCGATCAAAATAGATGATGATTATACCGTTCGCTGTGTGTGTGTGTGTGTGTCGCCTTGCTGACGAGCAAAATAGCGTTGATGATCGACAGATAAATATTTCCTCTTAAAAGCCAAGCGCAAATATATTGCAATTAATTTATCGGTTGTCTTCCTACCGTTAAAACTATCAATTTTCTTGTTCTCCCAAAAAATCGCGTATAAACTATATACTAAAAATGATCCAGAGCTTAAGCGACAGACACCGGATGTATACCTTGATAACCCCAACTTTTCTTTATTTCCACGTGTAATATTACCAAAAATTCTCATAACAAAAGGCAATCCTCATCGCCGGGACATAAAACTCACTTTTTTATCTCTGCAACGCCGAACAGTTAATCAAAGGAGATCCCAAAAAAACCCTCTTTTTCCCTACTCGCATACACAATGTATACGAAAAACTTTTTCCTCGTTTTTTTTTTTTTGTCGCGATTACAGCTGCAACCGAGAGCTCGTCTCGCAATTATTTTTTCTCCCTCTGCAGGCACCGGAAGAGAGAAGGAGCGAGAAAAAAAAGAAGCTACAAAACGCCCCTGTGACTTTTATAACCTTCGGACGGAGTTGGTCTAAGAAAAAGAGAGCGAGAGAGATATACCTATAGATCCGTAAAAGCGCGGAAATTGAAATAAAACCGCAGGCGAAATAAAAGGCCGCAGTAGCCGGGGTAGGCGTGTCAATTAGTAAGGAGAAGCGACATGCGCTCCTATGGGGGGAGGCCTAAGCTGGAGCACCTGTTAAAGCTCGATTAAATTTTCAACGAGCGCCGCGCGTCAGGCAGCGCGCGAGAAAGAGGCGCATTTTTACTGCCGACGTTTACGAGTGGGAGTTTTATCGGCTCTGCCGCCGAGGGACTTGTAAACGCGTGTATATATGCTCTCTCTCTCTCTTGCTCTTTCACGGCTCTTCCGGCTGGCTTCATTTTTTACAAGAGGTTCCACTCTTTTCTCCGGGCGCTACTCACTAATTATTTTGCTCTCGCGCGACTTTCGTTAAATTCCTTTGGCCGAATTGAAAATTGCATTAATAATGAAGCTATCTCTCGCTGCTTCTATATATGAGCTACGACGTTCCGATCGTATACGTGTTTTCTTTACATGCACACGCGCACGTGGAGACTGGTAATGTCGCCGTGGCTCGGTTTGCTCACTTGATTAGTATAGCCAATAGACTCGTGTGTGTGTGTATTAGCAATTGATGAGCGAATGTCGAATAAAATATTGATGAGGCGGACTTGTTAGGCTCTTGGGAGGAAGTGTGGATTTGACGATGATGACGATGACGGAATTGTTATTTTCTTTTTTTTTTTTTAAACTTACGGACTCTTTTTGCAATCGGAGAGAAAAAAGCGTCAACTCACCTGGAAAGCAAACAGATTAATTATTAGTGGATCAGCCGAGAGTAGAAGGTGTAAGAGCAAAAAAAAAGAAAATTGAATATAAATAAAAATAGTTGCTTTTTTTGTTGCTGTTGTTGTTTACTTTAAAGACAGACATTGTCGAGGCGAAGAGGCTCATTAAAAAAGCTAATTGCACGCTGTTGAAATGATTTTTAAACAAATAATTACAAAGAGGCGCACGAGCTGTCTCTCTCCCTCTTTCTCTGTCTTGCCTCGAATATTCCAAGAAAACAGAAAATTCCATACCCTCCGACTATTTGCTAACAGGTTTAATAACACACGAGTCATCCTCTTTCATATTTGATACGCGCGCAGCTTGTGTGCTTATTAAATTCGTTAAAAAATTGAAAAGTACAAAAAAAAAAGCTCGCCGAGAGAAAACGGCTTATGAAACGAGGCAAAAGGCCGATCAATCGTCGATCGTAAGCTGTGTGCGGTGTCATTCGTATGCAAGCGGCTCCCGGATGAACCGAGAGGCGCAAAAACAGATCAATCAGCGAAGCTGCGATCAAAGGAATGTATCCTGGAAATGCAAGAGTTTATAAGCGCGTGTAGGGAAGCGGAAAACAATCGCCAACGGAAACGACCGGGAGAGATTTCTCGCGCGTGTATAAGCGACGAAGAAAACATGAAGGAAAGGGAGCAAAAGATAGCGATCTGTACACTCTTCTTTCCGCACCAATTTTTTTTTTCGGAAACGATGAAGATCGCCTGAAAAAGTCGGACTTTCTCCAAAAAATTCGCGCGCGGGGAAGAGATGTCGTGAAAAAATCGGAGGACAATCGGATTAGAAATATACGCGAAGCCGAAGGTAGAAAGGTGGCGGGGAGAAATACCGGAAGCTCGCTCGATTCAGATGTCTCGTGGAGGTTTCGTGTAATTTATGGACGGCTTTTAAGAGATAGAGCGGAAGGATATCAGGGTTTAATTAAGCCAGAGACTTATGCGCGCTTTAATTAATCCGCGCTTAAATTTTGTCGAGGTCTTGCGGCTTTAAAAAAATCTCTCGCAACAGCGGCAACAGTACTTATAATTTTTCTTTATCGCCGACTTTCATCCGAAAACCTTTTTTTTTCGTACTTATCTCTCGCCGGAAGAAAGCCAAGAAAAATAAAAAACGAGAGCCTTGAACGAGGAAAAGTAAAACACTCACGCCCAGTGTTTTGTTTTCTTATATATATATATATTTTTTTTTGTCCCCAGACGAAATCCTCGACTCTCTCCGACAGAGAAAAAAAAGTCTAAACTCACGCGCGTCCACGACGTTCCTCGTACGAATGACGCGCACTTTTCTCGCTAATCCACCGACTCCACGCAAAAAATTCCTTTTTTTTTTTTTTTTTAAATACCCGCCCCAGTATATTCACGCGGGGCCATCACACACCGCGGTCTCATTGCCGCGAGTGAGAGGGATCTCGAGTCACGACAATTACGCGCGCGAATTCGGCTTTTTCGCCCGAGTCTCTCAGGCTACAGCACGCGTATGTGTATAACGTAAACACAGAGACGACGCGTATGGCAAGAGTGAGAGTGTGGGACTCGGTCTCACGCCTCACGCCTAACAATGCCCCCCCCCCCCGCGCGAGATATCGTCGTATAGCCCTCCTGCATACGCTCGCAACAGGTATGCCGTCGGTGGCGGCCCGATGAATCGGCGCTTTTCGCTCTCGTTTGGCCCTTGTACGACACGCCTGGCTACTTATATGTACCGTACATGTATATATATACACGTGCGATTGCTAGACTGCCGTATTTTTAACCCGGCTATACTTATTTCACTTTCCGTTTGCTTATATGTATAGCTCCGATTCAATGCGCTTGTTTTCATTATATTGTATTGGAATTTGGCGAATGGAATTTAAGACGCGCTATTTTCGAACGAAGATAATGGTGTTTGGAGGCCAAAGGAAGGTGAGCCGAAAATTAAAACTCGAGTTCGGCTAATTACCTATGTAGTGATTAATTCAACCGTTCGATCATGAATCACCCGATATTTGTGTACGCATCGAAATGCCATTAACTCGTTTTTCCTTATGTTTTATAACTAAATATCACTGATTTTTCAAATTCAAAACGACACAAGGTAAAATTAGCACCAATCGCTCTAAAACGTCTCCCATCCAGCGTTGAGGTCAGTCGCAATTACCTCGCGAGAGCGCGCACGCGTTTCCCAATCGACACTAAAACCTCCATTTCTCGGGGCTATTCCTTAAGATTTTCACGACGACAGAGGCGTGTATATGAATTCCGTAGTGGCCTCGTAAAATTGCTAACAATCTTAAAATCCAACATCCCGCTCTCGCGTGTGGGATCAAGTGGGGCATTCGCAACACAGACAGACAAGATACTTATACGGGAGCCCGAGCGACGTTTCTTTATGAATGGCTAAATCGACGTAGGCCGTGTCGATTCATTCGCCGTGCCCACATGAAAATTGACGTGAGAACGAGTGTTTTATTGTAGACGCTCCATCTCGTTTTATTCCCCTCCTCCTCTGTGATTCTGTCTTTGGCGTATAAAAATCGACCGGATCGGTAGGCTCTGTATTTTTCTTTTCGATTCAATTAACTAATGGATTCGGCCGATGAGTAATTCATGAAAACTAAATTTAATTATGTTTCACGGGGTTTAGTAATTTCTCTATTATAAGCCGGCGCGACACGGCGCCGCGAATGAAAGTTCGAAAAAGCAAACGTACTACGCGCGATTTTTTATACACGTTTGACTAACATTTTGTGAACGGGCCGTTGAATGACGGCATCGCGCATTCTGGGGAAAAATTAAGTCATCTCTTACGTCTTTATTTCTCTCGAAAAAAGAATGTAAAAGAGGTAAAGACATAAAGGTTGATCTTTAAAGCCGCAATAGACAAAAGATAGTGGCGATAGGGGGACAAAAAAATTTGGGAAGATCAGTTCAATAGAGGTAAAAATGCTTGTTATTTACAGGACGGTCGTTAAGTCGAGACGATAATTTAACTAGTTTTAACAGAAAAAAAACTAGCCGATCGAGGTGTGGTGAAATGATAAAACAAAAATCCGAAGCGATGATCTGTAATTTGATTAGATTTCTATCTTTAGTATCCAATGATGACGTACGACTGCAAGATTTCCGATCTTTTCGCATAATTTCTCTATTGGAATAAGTAAAGGGCCGAGATACTGCTATTATCCAATTATTGACACTTTTTTCTAAAAAATCTCATTATACCTCGCGGCTATACAAACCGATAAACATTTTAATCGATTTTCCGCATACACGGTTTTAATAAACCGCGTTGACGTCTTTATGAATCCGGATAAGCACGCACACCGAGCATTCGACTTTGTAACTCCGAGTATATTTAAATCACTCGATCGTTTATCAATTGGCTTCCTTAACACTACGAAATAGGCGCCTTTTTCTTATTCTTACCTTAAAAAAAAGGGAAAAAAACGAAATTCTTGAAAGCCACGTGCGAAATACCGATGCTTAACATAGACACATCGTAAATTCCACCTTAGCCAATGCCACAATTTAAAGTAAAAAAAGCCAAGAAAATCGAAAAACAAGATATACGGTCTTCCCGAAAATCGGCGTTTTTCCAGCACACGTAAAAGCCTCATTAGTTCAATAAAAAAAAAAAAAAAAAAAAAAAAATACGTATATCGAGCTCAGAACACGAAATCAATCGGTGTTTATTCGTCGAGTGTACCAAGCCTCTTTTCTCTCTATCGCAAGAGCCTCCGCACAAAGTCAATTAGGCGTAATTTATTCAAGCGGTCGACGTCGGGTGCGAAAAAAAATCGAGCGGATTGGCCAATGGCGTTGAGAGAGTGGAAGACATGCTCGAGGGTACATGCTCGGCCGGAAGTGCAGAGAGCTGTCGTCGCTACGACGCTTTCGCAATGTTTCGCGGGCGTACATGGGCAAGAGAGGTCAGCTTTTGCGTTTTGTATTGCTCGGAGAGTATTGTGTAATTGAACAAGCCTGCGTCTGATACGTAAGTTTGTTTTCTTTTTTTCTCTCCCTTTTTTTTTATCGGAAATCGGTAAGTCGACGTCCTTCATTTTTTTTTTATTTAATGATAACACTGGCGGTAAGTGTTACTGTAGCGAGCAATTAGGTGATTCTTCCTTGTAAGAAATATCCAATATCATTTCATAGGCTATTGGAACTCTGAATTTTATTTATTCGATCTCGATGAGTACTATTAATCATTAGTTCGGGATTGTTTTGTATCGATACATCGAAGATTATTCAAGTTATTGAATTAAAGGCTAATATCGATAACAAGCCTCTTATAAATGCCACATATAAACAAGTCATGCAGGCTCTTGCACGTCTCCCCAAAAAAAAAGAAGAAAAAAATCATAATCCGGCATAAGGAGAAACGAAAAAAAAGGCATCGTGACTTTCTTATCTTCGAATGCGGGGGAGGGACGAAGAGAGAGATCGACAGACGGAGGATCACGCGCTCTCGGGCGCAAGGATAACAACTTTCCTAGCAGCTGTCTCGAGGAGAGAACGACTCGAAAAAGAAGGAGCAAAGATGGCTCGAGCTGCAGCGGCAAGACGTTGCAAAACGCCGAAAGGAGAGCCGCGAGCCTCGGAGGATGTTGAAAACGAGCGTAAGAAGTGCGTACGCATGCGCAGTGTATATTGAGATAGGACAAAAAAAGAGAGAGAACGAGACGATAGGAGAGGGGTAGGGATAATTGAGGCTTATTAAATTGCTTTTATTTTTCGTCGATCGAGCTCTTGCCATTTTTTGTTCGTTGCGAAGTACCAAGTCGATGAAAAGTCATCTAATATAAGATGAATATTCTTTATAATGAAGCTATAGGCTCTGTACGTACACACGCGTCTCTCTTTCTTTTTCTTCATGGAGCTAACGCGATGGAAAGTGGATTTTAAATGTGGACTAGCGATCGAACGTTGACGGAAACGTTGCTCTTGTGAAATCGAAAAAATCGGTATCGAAGATGTATGACTCCGATATTATTTGGGCTAATCTCTATCCTAAAGATACCCGGTGGATTTGGCTTAATAAAGACTTTCTAAATCGTTCGCTTAAAAAATTGGAACGTCGGCGAACGTACGCTTGAGCTTTCGTTATGATTAATTCCAGGAGATCGGTAAGAAATCCCGCTAATCATTCAAATATTAAAATCTAACGTGTACACCAAATAACCAAGCAGCATCAACCGATTGAACTTCAACTTGATTTATCCGTCCTAAAGAACAATTTACACCTTGATCGCCGGATCCTTTTACCGCGTTACACGTCGCAGCCCGGAGGTAAAATAATTTCGCGTCGAAAAAAAAAGGAATACCGTCACCGTTTTCCTATCTCGAGGCGCTGAGAGTATACGACACCTCGTTAACGATAAAAACAAGCGTCTCCGCGAATCTCAAAGTGAAAGAGAAATCAAAGCCGGAGAGAAAATGAACGCGCTTGCGCTCTTTGAGGAGAGAGAGAGAAGGAAAAAAAGGCCGAAAATAATCAGGCGCTCCGGCTAGAGAGTACATAACACAAAGCAACGAGATAGAAAGAGAGAGAGAGCTGCCGCTGGGCCAGACGATAAAAGTAACAGGTGGCCGCGCAACAGCTCGACCGAGAGCTAAAGCAGCGGAGGGGAGGCAGGAGGAGAAGGAGGAGGAGAGGTAAAAGGGAAACGAGAGATAAAGAAGACTTCATCCAATAGCGACGTGGCCGCCGAAACTCCTGGCGCTCTGGCTGAGATTAATCCTCGCGGAAGAGTTGCGCGCTTAGCTTGGAGTATAGCCTCGTGTGTATATGTGCATGGCTCGAGATGAGATTGAGAATATATAGCGACTTTAACCGACGTCTGACTTGAAGGTATTGCGAGTGCATTCCTTTAAAGCCTCCTCGCCGATGAATTTGTTTTCTCAACAGCGATCGGTTACCAGCAGTAAACGGTCTTAATTTACTTAGCGAACGATATACACGTGCATTTCAAAACCTTCTCTCTCTCTCTCTCTCTCTTGTCTGCTGGCCGATAAAGCAGCGATCTCGCGAAATTAAATTTACCAAAAGTACGTAATAAGTTTCTGTCGTTGTTCGGTAGCCCGAAATCTCAGCCTATCAAGCTCCCCACGTGTGTATTCCGCAACGCCTCGTATTTTCAGGTGAACCTCGTGCGCGTTCGCTCTCTCGAGAGAGATGTAGATAACGAAAAAAATGACTTTCTTTTCCTGCCCGTAGAAAAAGCCTCGGCTTTCCCCTGGCGCCTCTCTGTGTGTGTATATTCAAACCAGCTCGTTTCCCGATTTTATTTTAAATGCTCATACCTATACCCATACGCACGCCTATATCGATCCGCAAGTACAGCACAACAAAGATCTTAGAAAAACAGCCAACGGATCTACGATTCTCCGTATGCCTGCGCAAGGTACAGCACACCCCGGGGCTAATAAAGAGCCCCCGAGAGCACAAAGACGTAAACACTATTCCAAACGAACAATGAAGCAAAAGGAAACAAGCATTGTAAGACGCATCAGGTGCGTGGCATCCTCGGAATCGGTATCGAATCGGTTACGATCGATTAGAAATCGCGGAGTCAAAGGCAACCTTGACCCGTATACGACGGTCGCTCTACTAACCGTCTTATAGTGTGTCAATGCGCAACACCGAGAGAGCTCCTCCACCTTTGGGGATCGTCGCGGTTCACGCTTGCACGTGCGTGACGAGCATTTAAAGAGATGGGACCGGTAGGGGGCCTCGCCTGAGTTTTGTACAGGTCCGACGGGCTTTGAGCTTGCTTGAATTATTGCGCGAGTGTTGTTCAACGATGAAAGACTTGGAATTAAAGAAGAAGGCTGGATTAATTCGGTTATGGATGATTCGCTTTTTTTTTCCCGTACGGGAGGGGTTCCGAAATTAATGATGTTTTGTTAAACGCGAGCGTGTGTGTGTGCGTGCTTTGAGCAATGCCGAGAGATTTGATTTGGATAGGATCGGAGCGTCTTGGTGTTGGCTTATTATCTCGGGGATGCTTGTGTGTGTGTATGTGTTAGGTATCGCGCTTGTACATCGGAGCTTCGGCGACGGGAGGAGGGAAAATTTAAACGACGCTTACACCATACCGCGCGCCGCTCGTGCTAACAACTGTTTTTATGATGCTCGTAATTAGCCGAGGATGCAAGGTGTTTTCTCCCCTCCTCCCCCCCTTTGATTTTAAGAGCCTAGAATTTCGAGCTGTTATTTCACGAATACGACGCCTTCGGCCTTATTCTTTCGATTAATCACTGCAATTCTAGATTTCCTGGGAATTTCGAGGGGAAAAAACCTGATCTGCTCTCAGCAGCTTCCAAATTTATATATTCCGAGATTTCACATTTCTACAAACCAAACAATCTTTAAAAAAAAAAAAAAGAAATATTCATCGTCAGCACTAACTAGCTAATAAACAAACAAAAAAATGAATTTTCATGAAGTGCCTCGCTCACGCAAGACGCAACTCGTAATATCCCCGTAATTCGTTCCCATACATAAACACACGTATAATACACACACTTCGAGGGCAAAATATTGAAACGGAAAAGCCTGTCGCAACATCGGCAGAACGCGTGGCTCGAGACGTATCCCCTCCACCACACCATCGTCGAGTTCAACATCCGACTTTAGCTTTCCTCAGCGTCTTACAATCCTTTTCCGGCGGAGAAGAGAGGGAGGAGTACACAAGTTATAGAGGCGCATCGGCGAGTGACCGAGCCTCCTCGCTCTTTTCACACGGGACAGACACACACGACGTGCTCGGATATTCGATTGTCGTGTGGCAATAGGCTCGTGTCCCGGGCGTCAACCGTAAACTGCACGCAGGCCAACCTTGACCCGCATACAGGCGATTCTTCGCTACAGCCTGGAGATGCAGTTGCACCTCCGCCTGCTGGGAAACACACGCGCTCGAAGGACGTGCCAAATGCGTGTCGAGGATCCGCGATAGATATCGAGATGCGTTTCCTTCGTTATCGCGCGCTTTTCCCCCTGACCCCCCCGCATAGCGCGTAACCGTATACGCGTGAATTCTGGATAGGCCTCGGTATAGTGTACATAACGTCTCGATGTGACTCTATTGCCTATGCACGGATTTGGCTTCTATAACGCAATTTCGTGTCATACTCGCTTCTTCGTTCTTTCTTTCGTTCCTTTACGCAACGCGAATAAGGGAGTGGAGCGCGTGTGCTAAGCCCCCTGAATCCAAGTGTGTTACGCGAATGGGATGAGCCGCCGGCGAAAATTGCGTGTCGGCACTTAGCTCGAAGGAACGCTTGCTTATTGGGTATGGAGCTGACGAGCTGGGCGCGCGTCAGCATGCGCGTTGTCATTAAAATTTAACCGATTTTGGAATATACGCGCCGTGGGGTTTAACGACCAGTCGCGCGGCTCCACGTAATCGAATCTTATCCCCGGGGACACGTGCGAGGGACGAGTTTTGAGAAAGAGGCAGATGTAACCGCGACGACGGGCTATCTATTGCTCTAATGGCAGTTCGACCGCTGCTACATTGAGATAGTGGGACGATAAGACGTTCGGGACGAGACAGTTTGGAGTGAGAAAGAGAGAATGGGCCTAATGGGACGAGCTGGATGGATTCCAGATTTATTATTCTCGGGATTAATGAACTTCCTAATTGCGGGTAGAGTGTCATTTTTGCGCGCGCGCGCAGAAAACGCAGAGGAGGATACGTCGACCGGATGGCCTTCGGACGCGACGCCTTTTAAACGACCGCAAGCGCAACAATGTTGCTTTTTTATCGGCTTGATGATTTTACGAGCCGAGATGCGGATAATGGAGGACGGACTGGTGCGAACGAGTTCTCGTCTTGGGAACAGGGGGAGAGATGGCGCGCTAGTGAATGGAGAGGCTGGATTTATGGTGAAAATACGCTGCTTTTTTTGGAGCTAATCCGACTGCGCGCATAACAGGATTTTTAATTTTTCTTTTTTTTTTTCGGGAAGGGGGCTGGACTAAAGGATGGTTATTGCTAAGCAGAAACTCATTTGCTCGGAACGCGCTTGTACGTCTTAATTAAGTATTCGTTTGTTATAAAGTCAATTGGTAGGCGGCTTTATAGGGGGGGAAAAAAAAGAAGAGATGCTTGCATTCGCGGCGAAGAGTCGATTAGTCGAGGCGTAATTTAGGGAAAAATTAAATGTGCAGACGTCATTAGAACGTTGTAAAAGTTGAAAATCAACTTTGTTAATTTACGATGATAAGAGAATTTATCCGGCGATTTTAGCTAATTGAACTTTTAGACCGTAATGTCACTGACATCAGAATAAAACCTGTGGGCTGCTCTTTTTTTTTTTATTCATTTGCTTCGTTTGATTCGGTTAATAAAAAAAAAGCTTTGGTAATAGCAAAAGAAAGTAAGCGTCTCCGGTTTAAAAGTTTCTTTAAACTGGGCCCAATCAAGTTCGATGACGTTATAAAATTTAACGTAGGAATTAGTATGAGTAATCGAGCGACTATATAAGAATTTATTCGAGTCACTCGTCAGCTTGTCAATCAGTTTTAAAGCATAAACACGGCATATCGGTAGGTTACAATTTTCATGCAAATACCCCGAAAAATTGATCATTATCAGCCGAATCAGATAGCCGATCGAAAGGCTAGTCATTCTTCCCGGGCTCAAAATGACGAGCTCAAAGATTTCATCGTGACACGTGTACTTTTGGAGACGTTTCCAGTAGTAACAGGCAGGATCGGTCAGGCTCTCTGCGACGACTGCGGTACAACTAACGCGATTAACAAAGTAGCGGTATTTTTTTTGTCGTATAAACTCTTTTAATTCTATTACTAATGTTTAGCTATTATTTGGCTAGAATGTATATTTAAGTAACGGGGTATTATGCAAAAACTGTTTTTATGACATTCGCGAACAAAGGAAATAAATCTTTTTTTATGCTGATTACAAATTGATGTATAAGCCTAATGTAAGGATTTTATATTTTTTTATTAGCTACAAATTTAACTCGGTGTATTAATATTTATAAGTGCCTTTTCTCTCTCTCTCTCTCTCTCTCTCTCTCTCTCTCTTAAAAAAATATTCTACAGTAATAATAAAAGTCGAAAAGACTTTTTCGACTTTTAATTACCTTTTCTTTTTTTTCGACCTTTCTTTCTTTTTCTTTTGATTACCTATTTTAATAAAAACTCCAAGTTTACAAAATAACTTACGTTTCCCCCGAGTCTCAAGATAGTGTATAGTGATGTACGTGAAACTTACCTGCAACATAAGAAAATAAGAAAAAATTAGAAAAAAGTAACTCGAATTCTTAAATAAAATACCAATAATTATCTAGCATTAGATAATTTTAATTAAATGTAACTTATAACCCCGCGTGTAACTCTTAATTTAATTAAATGTAAATAAGAATCGCCTTTTTTTTATAGCTCCTCTTACATAAAGATCTTGTCGCCTAATAATTACCAAGCATTTTACGTGATTTTCTGTGTCCCTATAAATTATACGACCTTTTTCCACGAAAGTTTATAAGCACATCTACACATCATCGACGCGATTTTATTTTCCTGTCCGATCAATCAAGTTTTTTTTCTTCTTCAACAAATCGACTTTATTACGTACAACACTGTGGTAAAAACAGTCCGCTTTAGAAAAAAAAAGAAGGCAAGTAAACGCCATCAAACGACTATGTTCTCGTTTTCTTTTTTTATGTCTAATTTTTTTTATTTTTAAATTCACAAGATAACAGTGTTTAGAGTATTAAAAGAAGAAAAAAAAGTCCTTGCGCGCGTGATTAGACACGAGCCCGAGTCTTTTTTTTTTCGACGAGGAAAAGTCACGAGTCGCGGGTAAATATTTTGAAAGCCTACGGAAAAATTCGGCAATGGTCCGAATGGCTTACGTAACTTACGGCAGCCGTGACAATGTCTGCGCGCGCCGTGGTCGCGCCTCTTTGTCATTAGAGTCGTACGCTGGAAAGGGAGTTTAAAAAGTCCCAACCATCTCTCGAATTATAGTGGTTTTCAGAGGGTATACGCTCTCCGAATTCATCCGACAAAGGTACCCTCATAGATTTTTCTTCTCTCGGTGCTCGTATTGACACTACAAATATTAGTCGTCGCTCCCGTTAATCATCGTCTTATCGCGATGAATTTTGACAGTAGCAATCGATGATTGTTTGAGCCACGTACCGAGAGATTAACAAAGTAATCAAGAGCTCTCGCTCTTAGTTTCACCGTTGCATTTGAACATTATTTCTTAAACGTTACGGCGTATACAAAGAGCCGTTCGAACAACGTGTTGCAATTGGGAAAACAGTTGGCTCAAAAAACACCTGGAGCAGAATACTTTTTTTTCCTCTCTAGCAATTGAAACTCCGTTGCCTATTCGAGCCTCTCGTGGAAAAGCCGATTATCAACACGTATTTTCAATCAAACCTCTCTTTTTTATATATTACAACCTCCAGCCAGATACACAAGCTCATAATGGCTGATCTAAGATCGATAAGATCATCTATACACGTAACAACAGAATTCCCTTTAAGCGAATTCGTCGCAGAGCAAGGGAGAGTTTGGTTATACATATCGGCGAGATCGCTCCAGAAAACGCGTGCGTGGAGGGTGAAGGGAGTGCAAAAAGGCGGGCCCGCATTATAATTGGCCAAGCAGCCATGCTAAAAGAGAAGGAGAGAAAGAAAGAGCAAGAGAGAGAGAGAGAGAGACTTCCGCCTTCGGCCGATTACGAGTGCAGAGGCGGTGGCCTGTGTGCTCGCGTAATCCTCGGCCGACTTTTATTTTCGCTCGCCCTGGGAAAATCGAGAGCTGACGATATTTTGCTTTCGCTCCGTGTGTAAACTCGCGCTCTCGCCCCCCATGGACTCTTTGCGTTTATTGTATGAGACAGAGAGAGAGAGAGAGAGAGAGAGAGATCGGGGCTCTGAGGTTTTGTTGTTTGGTTGGCGGTCGGGCGGAGTGGGTTGGCTGTGTGTAACGACGACGCGAATGGTCGGACAAGTGTTTTTGGCTAATGAGAAAGTTCCTTGGGCGTTAAGGTTTTATTAATTTTATTTTATATACGAACGTTTCGTGCGCTGGCTAATTGTGTGGTCGTTGGCGAGGTTGTGCGAAACAAACGCTTGAATTTCAAAATCGCGGCTGGGGGATTATCTTTTGTAATAGCAGCCTTAAGTCACTGTAATAATCGCGGCTGTAAGAAACTAGGCGCACTCTCGGAACAATATAGTCGGTGTCTGTTTAGACGATTAAAACTCGAACTCGGATGACGAACGAACACTCGCCTAAAAGCACATTATTTCCCCGCAACCCCAACGTCACCCCCCGAACTTCACGCAAACACACATAAGCAACAAAAAAAAAAGAGATAAGTAACCAATGAATCTACCTTAAAATAATTAATAAAAAAAAAAAAAACGAAACACAGAAGCAGCAGTCGTAAACGAAAATCAAGCCGCTCTCATGGTATCGTCGAAAGAAGCCGGGGCTGTCTCGTTGGGCGGGCGCGCTCGCGCACGTGCGCTCGCTATCCGGCTCGCGACTGGAAAAAAAGGACAGTTGGCCGATCGGCGTAGCTCCCGCGTACAGAGCCGCTGTCTACCCAAGCCCCGCTGTTTTTAGGTCGCTTTCGTCAGAGGCGCGCACTCGCTACCTACTAAGCTCCCAGCTCGTGGACAGAGGGTGGGGGAGAGAGGGAGAGGCTTTGATGTCATTAGAGCGCGCGGCGCGGGACACTCTAATTATACGAGGCTGCTGCTGCTGCTGCTGCCGGCATCAGCACAGCGCAATTACTCAAGTACGTACTTATGCTATTAATGCGCGGCCCGTTGCGCTGGCCCTCGTCTCCGTCTCTCCCTCTCTCTACTCGTGTACGGGAGACGCTAATCGCGGGGGAGAAAGGGGGGGGGGAAGCAAGACGTGGCGAGTTGCGTATCCTCGATTCCGGTGAGGATGGTCCGTCAGGGGGACACTCGCGACTGCTTGGTGTACATGCCAACGA
Organism: Anagyrus pseudococci; assembly: GCA_030522585.1. NCBI lineage: Eukaryota > Metazoa > Arthropoda > Insecta > Hymenoptera > Encyrtidae > Anagyrus > Anagyrus pseudococci. The sequence continues at coordinate 164,661 of JAPYYQ010000751.1, read as the reverse complement.
GGTGTATATCCTCCCCGCAGCTGCTGTTTGTTGTTATTAGTTCATCTCTTGCCGGTGCAGGCATGGCAGGACACACTCTCCCGAGGATTGATTGGTGTACTTGCAATTGTCTCTCCGCGTCCTAGTTCTCGGGCGTATATGCGTGCGCGCGTTCAATTGCAAGTCGAGAGAGGGGCTTATTTAAGGCTTAGAAATAAAAAAAATGTTGGCTATACTTTATTGTTCATGCTCGATAGACGCAGCGAAAATTAACGGGAATTTTTTTTCCCCCAGATTGCAGAGTTCTCGCTTGCACTTGGGTAATTGGCCGCTTCGGGGAGATGATAAAGGTTTTTCGGCTAATTTCACGATAGGCTTGTCTAATTTAGACTCGAGAGTGAGAGTTTTCCCATAGATTATCGGCCGATATCGATCTGTAATTTCTTTTTTTCCTTCGCAATGTATTACAAAGACCGTATCATAGGATTTTCAATAAATTCGTGATGTTTAAGAGCATTACGCTGGGGTCATAGGCATGTAGGACGCGCCAGGGAGGGGAAGATATCATTAGCGACGCGACTATTAGAGGAGAGGCGGAGAGAGAGAGAGAGAGAGGAAATCTTGGCACGCGCCATATTGAGTCATTCCAATTTTGAAGTGTGTCATTTGCACCAGATGGCCTTCGGGAGGCCGGCGTACACCAGAAAATTAAGAACAATAGGCACCTCAAACAAGCAGAATCGAGAACTCGAGAACGAGATGCTTGCACAACTTGCGCGTCAGCCACCTACTCGACTGTATAAAGTTTGTTTCGAGAAATTCATGCCCTTCAGCTGACATTGATCCAAATAGCTCGATTGTCTTAATAAAATCAAGTGTGCCCGGTTTTTTTTTTTTTGGCGCACAGAATTCGTCTATCAGATTTTGCACGAATATAGCCGCATCTGCCACAATATAGTTCTAAGGACACGCGTCAATTCGAAACAAAGTATCAATTTGGACTTCCATGAATCTACGCTTAGCGGCCTTGGACGAGCTCAAGAGAGAGTGAAGAAACAGGTGAATTTTTATTCGCAATAGTTCGAGAGAGAGAGAGAGAGAGAGAGAGAGAGAGAGAGAGAGGCGTGGACCGCGACGACGGGAAGATCCTTGAGGGAGGTTATTGAGATCAGCCGCGCGACGAATTGTCCGATCTCGCGCGTGGCTGGCTTCGCGTATCAAGGACCCGCTGAACATTTCGCATTACACCGATCCGAGATATTTCGTTATAGAGCCGTGATCGACCGGCAAATGAGACTAGCGTGATTATGCAGTGTTTTATCCGTTTTAAAAGTAAGACGTCAATAACGTATACGATAATCGGATGACAAACGATATAGACGGCATTAAAATCGGTAGGCGAACACAACCGTGAGAAGTTGCCAAACACCTGTCTTTTTCTGTGAAAAAAGAAACGAAAACATTCCAACAATAAGACACCGCTTTACACAAGTACCATATAAGAGAAATAAGAAAATTGCAGTCACACACACAAACACAACGATTAATCGTTTCGTATATTCTTTTATCAAAAAGCAAAGCCCGTCGTCACACTTTTTTTTTCACGTCCCCCCATGTTCAGCCGATCACAAATAAGCAGGTCGAAATTGAATTAATTAAGAAGCATTTATCCACGTCGGCTCTCGACGTCTAGCAAACACCTGCTTTGTACGAGCATAGACACACGTATATAGAAACACTGTCTATTAGATATCGCATTACCATGAAAAAGTGGGATACCTCTAGCCACGTGCTCTCTCTCTTATACACACACACACACAAGCTTGCGCCAGCCGCAATGGAACAAATAATAAGTGCCGCGCTTTCTTACAAAAACACTTTTTCTCTCTCTCTCTCTCTCCCGAGCTCGTTACCGCAAACATAACGATTGAAAATCATCCGATCAGCGAGCAACCGATCTCGCTGCCGATTTCACAACCAAAAAGCCGAAAAACAATAGCACTGCACTGTACGAGTATAAAAGGCGCTATAAAGCAACTCTTCGACTGTCGCACCGCTGCGACTTGTCCATGTTTTGCCGTTTTCGATCGGTAGCAGCGCCAACAGCAGCAGCGGCAGCAGCCAGCGTACATTGCTCGCGCGGGATGCACATTCTCTCCGAATGTCGTTCAAGGCGAGCGCCCGAGCCGTTCGGCTGATGTAGAAACCTTTGCAGCCGCTCTCGCTCGCTATAGCGATCGGTATTAGCACTCCTGCGCGATCTCGCCTATACGTATACGTGTAGAACGTATACTATTTGGGGTTGGTCGCTCTTTTTTTTACTCGCGCGAATTATATGAAGATCGGGGCATAACGAAAGTCAGCGATATTTGCGAAAGCGAGTGAGCAAATCGGGCTGTTTTAGTTGCGAAACTCGAAGCGGGAGGATACCGATCTTGAAAGCTCTATACGTACGACATTAGCATTCGTTTCATCTGCTCTCGAGCGATGTTTTGCGTCTTGATACACGCCAATGTTCTGGATATGCAGTTCGGATTGATCGAATGGGCCTTATGTAAGAGGGACATTTTTCCCCGAGAGTCAAGCGCGTCAATTGAGCGGGGGAAAATAGTTTCGAGTGAAAAGCGTCGGGATACCAAGCGCAATAAAAGGATAGATCGGTAACGTTAGAAGCACGGAGAGCTTATGGCGCAAGACGGCGCTGCGCGAGAAACGAGCGCCTCTTCGCCGGTGCTGCCCTCCCGCAGATAATGACCTCTCCGTTAAGGCAATAAATATCGGTATTAATGATAGCAATAACTAAGGTAGCAACGTACTCTTTCTACGTCATCGAAATCCAGTATTACAATCCACGCTCTTGACCCCCTCCCTATTCTCCTTTCTATGCCATACCGGCACAACCGATTTCTTTTTCCTCGTAATGATTTATTTATACTGGCTTAACACCAAGACAGAGAACAAACTTAAACCAGACCCTAGGGGGGCCCGCGCACATCCACAAAATCTCTAAGGATTAAGTCATGCGGATCTAATCAATTACGTAGTGCGCAACGAGTCACGGACAGGTACTGTGGGAATAGTATGTACATTAACTATGATCGGTACTCAATTTTTCATTTTTTATTTCACGTTTTCATGCGACGCCTAACGCGTGTAACTATTATGTCTATTTTTTTTCCTTCACCTGCGTCATCTGAATCGAATCGGAAAAAAAAAGTACCTACGCAGTCGACCATGTCGATGGAAAGATTTTAGAATTTCACGAACATTTGATCAACGCGATGAAATCATTCGTTGAATTTGATAATTCGTTTATTTGCGCTCTTTATATACGCGCAATAGAGCAAACGATCTCTGTGTACCGTATAATGGGAGCTATTTGGAGCCAAGGTTACGCATATAATTTTTGACACCGAATGAAACGAAGAAGCTCCGCTTTGCTCGTCACTTCGAGCAGGAGCAAAGACAGCAGTGTGTTGACTATTTCGAGTATTTGCACTAAAGCCATTCGCACTAGCCTGCTATTCTCGACGAATTTTAACGATGTTGGAGGCTGTATGTGCAGCAGCAGTAGCCTGCCACTGCCTATCATGGCTACGCCGGTCTTTCGAAATGGCTATTGAACGATGCTGAGGCATTTTATGAGGCTAGGCTTGTGTATAAGGTGTTTGATGATTTTGCAAGTCCAATGCGCGTGTCCGCTGTGAATTAGGTTTTTGCATATTTTCAAGCAGGCGCGGACGAGAAAACCGCGCGCGCCGCGACGTATCGTTTGCGCGAAATGAGAGAAAAAAAATCGTTTGAAATGTTGCTTTTAAAAAATTGAGAATATTGTTAATTTAATGACGGCATAACTGCGAGCGCAACATTGAAATATAACTGTCCGACCCGATTGATATGTATGTATTTATAAAATACCTGTGAATTTTTATTGAAAAGTTTCCATCGACACTCAACATCGCGCAGCTCCTTTTTTTTTTGTCTTAACGATCAGTCTGAAAACCTTCGCTCGTAAAAGAAAAAAAAAAAAGAAGCAAGTGAAAGCTCGTCGGAGAAAAAACACTTCGACCAAATAAGAGCCGATTTTTTGTTAATTTCGCCCGGCCGATTTTTTGTTTATTTGATCAAGGCGCGTATTCGTATCTCCCTTCCCACCTAACCCCTTCTCGAGTTTGCGGTCAAGATCTCTCTTTCATTGTCTCAGCCCGACCCACACGGCTTACACTTTTTTTTCTTTTTATCCAACGCACACACGCGCAGACGCAGCCTCCTAACATTTTTCAGCGCACAATGATACATCATCGTCCTTACCGATCCATCATAATCGCTCGTTCGTATTTCCCTGCACAGTTTTGTAGCCTATCCCATCAAACTCTATCGCCAAAATGCATCTCCCTCGCGAATTCATCCGTATATAGACACATTCATCCTAGTCGCATTGTTATTCAGCCGAGTCTTTCGACAGACAGGCGTGTCCTTAAGAAGCAGGGAAACAAGCCAGAAGGTCAGCCGGCTGGAATTCCACGTGTCTCTCCCTCTCTCTCTCTCTCTATCTCGAATTAACCCAGCCTATAGCCGTAGCGCGTGAGAACAATGGCGCACAGGGTATAGCCGCAGCCACATGCCAATCAGCCGCATTCCAGAGCATGTATAGCGCCGATAGCGGATTTAGCCGCGAAATAAAATCGCAATGAGGAAGTGAAACGAGCAGAGAGAAAGAGAGGGAAAGCCATGTTACCGATCGCACCGCGGCTTTCCACGCTATCCCCGACATTTACGAGCAAGGCCACTGGCCGGTCTACCGTTCGCTACTCGCCTCCTCCTCCTCTTTCTCTTCACTTGTAACCTCATCACCGGAGATGACCGGAAGATGAAAGAACTCGTGCTTCCAAATGACAAGCCAAGCTACTGGGGGACCCTGTCTTTTTAACCGATGTAACGTAGCGTGGACGTAGCGAGCTGGACTGCCGGTCGAGCGCGTGTGCGCGAGAGCTGAGAATCAACTGGTGTATACCGCTACGAGCGACTAGATTTGCAACGATAACACCTTTTTGCGTAACGATTATCGTTTTTCTGCATTTTCGACCCAGCTTTTACCTGACATATTTTCATTCTTATACAAACGCTTCGTTTATTATACAAAATCCGATACACTTTGCCCGGGGTACACACGCGATAGCAGTTAAAATTGAGTTAAACGTTACGCAATTGAAAAATCCGAATGCATATCCGATTTCTCGCTTATATACGCGGGCGCAGAAACTCGAGAGCTATGAAAAATCGAATCGGCCTAAAGAGCAACACGTTTCACGGCTTTTCAGTTAACCATCTGGTGTATATTCAATATAAGCCCCCCCCCCCTTACTCCTTGCTTCCGGGATTCTAAGAGAGCAAACTCGTATATACGCTCTCGCGTTTATGCGGCCGTTAAAAAAGCTTATACATAAACACATACACAGTCACTCGGGAGCACGGGAGAGGCGGTCAAAAAGAAAGCGAGAGCTCTCGCGCGGGCTCTAGTGCAATAGCTCAAAAATTGAATTAAAACGACAATTTGCACGAGCGCGGCGCCATATGTAGCCAAGTGAAAGCATATACATCTCTCTCTCTCTCTCTTTTTCACTTGGCCATATTTGAAAGGTAGATATGTGCCTGCGTATATACCGGCTAGAGTAAAGTGGAAAAAGGAAAAACGATATCAGCTCGATTTTACCGCTCGGTTAATCCATTTCGGCGTACACATTCTCGGCTTGTAACTTGTTAAACCCGATGTAAAAGTGTAATTCCCGGGCAATTTATCCGAGCCCTCGGGGGAGCGATGCGATAGGTGCGAATCGGACGATTGGCTCGAAAGAAAAAAGGGGAGAAAGAAATGGATAAACAAATCGATCGTTTGCGTAATACCGATTTTTCCCTACAAAGTCGAAAGAAGCTTCTATTTTTTATTCTCGGCAAAAGGATACGTATACGCGTGTAATTGCTGCTCGGCCGACGTGTAATTAGGTGAAAAGCCACGAATAATCTCTCATCCGAGGCGGTGGCAGGGTTGGAAATGATGCGATCGTATGATACAATAACAATTACGAAAGTCCGGGCGATTACCGCGCGGCGCCCCGAGCAGCCGCCTTCGCTTCCGCGTTTTCAGTCGAAAAGCCCGAATTCGCAGCTGTTCTACAATCCAACCGCCTATCTCCCTCGTCCCCTTTTCCCCGCTTGGGTTCCCATTAAAAAGCCGAGCATAAAGCCCAAGGAAATCGAGAGCGCGCTCTCGGCGCGTGTATAAGCGGAGAAAGCTAAATGGATTTTCCTTGATTAAAGAAAAATTTATTACGCCAATCCCGTGCCCAGATGGTGGGGGGACGCGTAAATTATTTTTCAGCGCGTCATCCCTCTAGCTTATTTTTTTCTCTATAAAACGTCATTTCGCGAGATTTTCACGAATATGGACATGAACGATTTTGTCGAGTTGTATCGCGGGGAGGGGGGGGGGAGGGAATCGGAAGAAGAGAAAAAGGAGGTTCCACTCTCACTTCGGCGCGGAATGCGAAGCAGACGGGGTAAGAGGAGGCAATAAGGAGAGCACGCGTCAGAGGATCTTTTGCTGGCAGAGGAGGTACGGAGGGGAGAGAGGAGATTACTTTCCATTTCTACAGCCGGCGATTCTGGAGCGCGAGGGGAATATCGGCCGAAAAAGAACCGCGTCTCTCGACTCGATCATGGGTGGGGTTCGGTCTGACTTTTGGTGACCGTTTTTTTTTTATTATTGTACCTGTGGGAGCTTTTTTTTGGAAGGAGGAAGGTTGTTTGAAAGTGGGAAATTACGAGTTTTAATAGCTGCTTATGTTGATATTGGAGAAATTAAAGCGATCGCGAGGCGCTTAATACGCTGTTATTTTTTTTTTATTGGGATATTAATGTTTTTTTGAAATGACGGTTTTCTGAAATTATCAAGATCAAATTGATATAAATGCAGCTTGTTTAAAAAACAATCAATAAATTGACAGAAGTAGCGCACGTTTCGTTTACTCACAAATAAACAAGAAGAAAATTACAATAAACGCTTGGCCCCCTTCCCTTACCACAACCGTAACACTCGTAAACCGCGAATTATCAAAGAAATTAGGTAACAATGGCCGTACCGCTCGATAAATTCGTCTCTCGCTTTTATATTTTTTTACAAACATTTTACTTTCCGCCAGAACAAGCCCCCGCGCAGCGCTTGAAACTCGCTACTCCACTATAGAGCCGGCAAGAAAGTAGTCGCAATGAGGGCGGGCGCGTTCTATAATTAAAACGCCGGTGAGAGAGAGAGAGAAAATTCAATCATCGTCCCACAACCGCGCGCGGGCCTCGCTAGCAGCTTTTTGCGCAAGCTACAACGTTTGCGCGCATTTTTCGCCGAAATGCAAATGTAACGGCTGTACGCCGATTTTACCTATCGTCTCTCTTTCACTTTCGTTTCGCCAAAATTCAATTGGTGCACTAATAATGAAGCATCAAACAAAAAAAAATCAGCCACACTCGTAAAAAATCGTAGTAGCCGGGAGCACCTGTGAAACTAAAAACCAAATACACAAATCGAGTGATTAAGAAAAGCCAGTTGGTACTTTTATCCCCTCTCCGTTTTACGCAGACACCGACACACAGCCACTTACACCGAGCAGCGTGTATCCAGCTCTCTTTCTCAGCTCCGTATATATATCTCTGGGCCGTTCGAAAAGTACGCGCGCTAGCACGAGAGAGTTAGCCGGTATAGAGCGCGAGAATCAAGCCTCTTTGTGTGTGTGTGTGTGTGTGTGTGTATAGCAAGATGCATACACGCATACAGACAACAGCAACAACAGCGGCATCAGCAGCAGCGGCACACACAGAGAGTCATGTCGGCCGGGCCGCGGAATGGAATGGAGCGGAATGGCAGGAGTGTTACAAAATATCAGCTTTCACCATATCAGCAGACAGTCTATGGCCCCGCTCGCTTACTCGCACGTGTACACGCGCACGGACACAAACACAGACAAGCTTACATAGAGACCTGCTGCTGCGGTTCGGCTGAGGCGCTTTATAGGTGTGTATCATAAGCGCCGAGTATGTATCTTGCGCTGTACACACCAGCTCGCCGCGAGGGAGATTGTCAGTGTGGGTGTGCATAAACGTACAGAGCCGAGAGCGGCCAGTCGTCGTCGCGAATGCAAAAGTCGAGCGGACACACCGGCCCGCGGCCGCTGGGCCGTATAGATTATGCACACACGCGCGGCCGCAAGGGAAAAGTCTATCTACAGGCACACTACCAACTCCTCTGTATGCGTTTCCTGCTGCAGCAGTTGTCCGTAGACACGCGAGAGAGTGTCCGTTGTACACATATATACATCTTGGTCTATAAGATCGATTTGTGCTGGCTTTGTCGATATTGCGCGAAAGCTAAGCGGGCTCGCTTTAAGCGACGTGTGGGACGTTGCGGCGCCGCACGGGCTTGCAAGCTTCTTTGCCGGAATCGGAAATCTTTCCTTAGCGCATACATTAAGCCGATGAACGAACCTCAATGTCTCCCCCTCCCTCTTTATCGATTTCCCAAGCTCACAATATTACCCGGGCAATTTTTCTTCTTAAACACAGCTCGTTCGCTCTACATATAATAAAGACAGCCCGAGCATAAGCCAGGAGAGGAAGGGGTGCCGGGACGTTTATGTAACGAGGTCTCTGAAATATACGCGATTCTTTTGGGAGTGTATTATAACGGCCAATTGCCCTAGCCGCGCTATAAAAGCGCGAAACGTAGCTCGCGCGCGTGTCTCTCTCTCTAGTTGGCAACGAGCCGCGTATATAGACTACCAACTAGGCTCGCCGCATTAAATTTCACGCGTATGTATCACGCTTTAGACGCGACGCCGGAGAACACACGCGCGCGTTTATATAGAATAAAACAGTCCCACCGCCTTTATTGCCTTTCGCACGCTCTCTATACCTCTCTCTCTCTCTCTCTCTCTCTCTCTCCCACTCTCCGTCAATTTCGTAAACAGTGCGACTTTGTCTTCTACTTTTGCCTTAGTATCATCGTTCGCTTTTTATTTTAAACAAAACGACGGTGTATTTAAACAAAAGTGATTGAATTGGTATATATACAACGATCGGTAAGGCGCTGAACTCGACAACGGAATGTTTATCTTAGCGCTATGCGTTTTTCGCGAATTCATTTCTACGTGGATTCCTCTCTGGGTTAGACGAGCGTTAAGGAAGGGGGGGGGGGGGGAAGACTGGATTGCGGCATTTTTCGAATTGCAAAATATCCAGTGAAACTCGCTTGAGGATACAGGAGGGAGATCCTCGTGCACTGCAATACACCTGCGCTCAGCGGAATACTTTCGGTATATGTATAGCGTGCTATTTAAGCGTGATCCAAGGGTCGGGCCAGAGAGCTTTTGGGTTTGAATTTTTTTTTCGTCTTTATTGTCCGACACGTTCTATTTATCGGCGCGTCGACGGCTACATAAAGTAGAGATAAGCGAACGGGCCAAGCGATAAATAAAAGTTAACTGTAATGAGATGTTAATGTGAAATAGCTGGAGAAGAGAGGGGGGATGCCTTATTATAACCACTGAAAATTCTTTATATCCATCAAAAAAAGCGAAGAAGGAAGACGGGGAAGACGGCGAGAAAAAAAAGAAGGCCCAAGGAAATTAACTAGGCTAATGCGCGAGAATCGTCGGAATTCATCTTTAAGATTTCACGCGCGCTGCTCTCTCGATGATTAAAAAGCCATTTAGAAAAAGAAAGAGGAAAGAATGAAAAAAGAAACGAAGTAGCAGCGATTCCGGCTGTGGAATTCAATTAATAATTGCCGGCGATTAATTACCGCTCGCAAAAAAGACTTCCCTGGAAAAATATCAAACGAACACACACATTGGGCGCACAACTTCACGGATAATTTGTCTTAGTTGTCCGATCTTTCTCTCTCTCTACCGAGCGCGCGCTCGGCCCAGACACGATCGAAAAAAGCGTCGTAAAAATCCGAGTCGTAATAACCGAATCAAAGGTGTCTGCTACCGATCCAAAACAGCCGGATAAAAAAAAAGGAACTCGGACTAATGTGCTAGAAGAAGAGTCAAAGAAGACGTCAATCATGATGCGGAGTAGAATTTAAAAAAAAAAGAACCAAAGGGAAGGGGAGGATAGACCCACACACATACACAGGTAGTCTCATACACAGGTACATAGATATATATTAAAGCAAAGGGAGTTCGCCCACGCTCACGTGGAGTAGCGCGTGAGCTCTAGCGCCCAGCAGCTGTGCTCTCTCAATGCTACAGTTACGCCGTGTGGAAAGTGCATTTTTCCCGCGACCACCCCTTCCCCCCCGGTCTGCTTCTCTACTCCATTCACGCCAACCGGACTTGCGTGTCGCGGTCAGTTCTACGCTATAACGTATACGACTGCGCGAGAGAGCCGCGAGGGACACAAGAGCGCTCCGGTATATACTGTTCGCTCTCTTGTCCGCTTTAATTGCCGGCGCGCGCGCACTGAAATTCGCAGCTTTACCATTGTCGTTCTCCAAGCCACACCGGCGGGGGAAAAAGATAGACGGTTACTCTAACTCTCTCTCTCTGTATGACTGCAAATTGATCTTATATGCGTTCTATTTTCCCATCTCCTCGCCGCTGAAAAATCTCATTCGAAAAGCAAATAACAGGCGGTCGGGTGTGCGCGCTCTATCTCGACCGAAAGAGTCGAGAGTGAAATTCCTGCGTGAAAGTCTCGGAAATTTTTGAGAGCCAGGGACTTTGGATACGTACGTGTGTATGTGTGCACAGAACCTATACACTCGGACGTCATAATCGCACTTGGATTCTCGAGGGGGAATCGAGTAAGTGTGTGTGCTGAGAGTGTCTGTTTCTCGATCTCTATGCGTATACGTATTTTACTTTGCAGTGGGTTCGTAGTCGTGATTTTAATGGAAGCCGCGATACGAGCATACACTTACGGCACAATGAAAAGAGCGGCGTTACAAAAGCGCCGCGCGACTCGATCTTACTTTCAAATATAGATACATACACGTAGAGAGGGAGAGATCGACATTGGCTGTGTTGGCGCGAGCTCCATTTCTAAAATCGATATTATCTTCCGCTTGAGAATTCCAGCAAACGAGAATGTAACTCGAGAGGAGCGGCCAGCGCGGCAACACCAGCTCGTGCACCTTTTCCTCAAAAAGAACAAAAAATAAAGGGGGGAGAAGAAAAATAAAGAACTCCAAATCGGTTTGCACTTTTGTCACGAGAGAGAGAGAGAGAGAGAGCTTTTTAAAACGCGCCGGGGAAAATGGCAAGACTCGCTGGCTAACGAGGCGAAGCGAGAGTGTAGTCACTCCTCTCCTTTCCCCCCCCTCCGCTTTCCTCATTCTCCCCCATTTTGGTCTGATGTAACGCGGATTCCAGGGGCTACCCGAGTTTTCTCCTGTGCACCAGAGACTCCGGCTATTGCTTTCAGTTTCAATTAAAAGGGAATTAAAATTCATAGGGGGGGAATCGGTTGTATCCCAACCACACACTGGACTACGGCTTGCTTACTATGACTTGCGAAATCGAGAGGGAGAGAGAGAGGAGGTACGAACGTCTTAATGCCGAAGGGGAAAGGGACACACAATATTACCGGTAGCGCTCTCGATATTCGTTCCGTAATTAGAAGCTTAATTGAATGAAGCCGGCTTCGTTTAATTAAGTCGCGAATATCCCGAGAGCCGCGGAATTTATTAAAACATCGATGAAGGGGGGGGGAGGAAGGAAGGTTTTCGCATAACCAAACGTTTCAAGTGTGGATTTTACGTATACACGTGTACCGTATACAAAAGTCGAGCTTTGGCTATGTAGTCACCAGTGCAACTGGGAGACGTGGAATTTTTTATTGCACTTTTGGGACGCGTTTTTATCTCGTACGTCTTGGCGATGAAGACGTTGGAACACTAACGGGACAGCGTTCGAAGGTGAACTGGCCCATTGATAAATCATTGATTCATCGTATCGTTCTCGGAAAGTCTTCCAAAATTAAAACTACAATCATGGCTATCGCCGGCAGCAATAAAAACTCTCGTCTATCAAAACAGATCAGCGACAGCGTAGTTTTTCGGCCTGTGTCCTCGCTATCTTTATCTCTCCGGCTATGGACCAACTAAGCCAAATTAAGACCCTAACAGGACCTCGCGTCTCTTCCGTCGTCTCTCGTTTCCCAGAAATCCCAGAGGTGATTATCGTTGATCCATCAAAAAAAAAGGCGATCCTTTATATATTGAATATTCATAAGTACACACTCGCCTATCACGTGCCCGACGAAAACTCGGCGAACTCCCACATGTGTCCCAGACACTCTCCCGCGAGAGTTTGATGAACCTTACACAAGTGAACATTACATACACAGCATCCTATACACACGTCCCTGACTCGTTTTCTATATAGCCAGTACGAGTTTTCTCACTGGTCCGACGCTTTTTTTTTTGCCTTATTCATCGGCTGCTCGTCGTCTTAATGATCGCCGCACGTTCCCTCGCACTTTTCCCCCGCTGTTTTTCATCGATCGATCGATCTCGCGACGATCATCGATCTTTGCGCTTACGCCTCGAGAGCAACTGACGTATCTCCCCTCGAAGCTGTCGTATGACATAATCCAATCGGCGAGGTTCGTTACTCAGATTATCGCTGCGATGAGTAAGAGAATGAAAGGTTGACTTTAACAGGGACGTTAAATATTTACGGTCGCGGTGAACGTCGTTTACGATTTGATATCGCCCATAGCGACGGGCATGGCTAAATAAACCCGTGATCCCACCCGTTTTTTCTTGCTGCTTCATCTATAGCGCGACGAGAATTAATGGACAGCTAACCGATCGCTATCGTCAAAGTCACATATATGCCGTATATCGATTCTCAGCCAAGTCACGAGTCTCACCCTCCTATAGGAATTTCGATTGTTGGCAGAAGCCGCAAGAGGTTAATGGTGAGCAGAGATTATGCAAGCCACGAAGCGAGCGCTTCTCCCCGAGCGGAGTGTTCCGCGAAGAAAAACGGCTGCGCGTGGAGAGCTGAAAATCAGCCGGTCGAGCTAATTGGACTGCGCGCAGCCTTCGACCGCCGGTCATCGGCTCTCTGAGCGCAATTAAAAAGCCGGCAAACTCGCGGCACTAAACTTTCCATGCGACAGAGAGAGGGAGAGAGAGAATTTCCTAAGAGCGCTCCTCGGCTACTCTCGGCGCGAATTTATCGTTTTTAACAGATCGGCAAGCTTTTGCGCGTCATATATACGTCCAGCTGGCTTTTAGTTTCTCGAAACTCGTTTTCTCGATTAACCCGTTGTTAGTGTGCCCCTCTCTCTCTCTCTCTCTCTCTCTCTCTCTCTCTCTCTCTCTCTCTCTTTCTATGTATGCGCGTGACCGGCAGCGTCTCCATTGCCGCGCGCGCGTGCACGATGATTTTCTACTCTTTATAGATTTATATTCGTGTTTTCGACTCTGCATATGTGTATATATACACTGACCGGAGGGAATAGCGAGGGGAGAGGAGTTTGAGGAATTTTAGACAAAAATTTTTTGGCGAGAACGGGAGAAGAAGACAGGCTCTCTTAAGTTATCGAAAAACCGCGTGAAGGATGGGCCATGTGAATGTGAAAAATTTTCTCAATCACCGTAAATTATCGAGCCCCGGGCGTTATTTATACTACATACCTTATTCAATTAGAATAAATCATATTTAATTCGTCGGGTCACTGTTTTTAATTAAAACAAAAATTGACGCGCACATTGCGGCTTTTTCTTCAGCTTTTGTGTATAGTAATCGACTTAAAAGTCACTTTGTTTAATTGCGACAAAAGGACTTTATATTTCGATATAGACCATATCTTCGCTCTTTTTATTTCGTTTTTTTTCATACTACAGAAATTTTATCAGCGATTTCGCGATTACGTAATAGCCTTTGTAATAGCGTGACTAATAATCGTTCTGGAAAATCTATTTGATACACAAAATAGAAAGTTAATTTAATCCACGTATTAATAGACAATACGTAACGCTTTAATATTCCGCCCATACTAAAACCACAATTTTCCTCCTGTACCCTCTGAGAAATAAAAAACAAAATTTCATAAAAGTTTTTGCAAAACTTCACGCTCTACAGAAATGGCACTTTTTCCTTTCATCTCCAAAGAAAGAGCCATTTCCTGCATCATCGTCGAATGATTAAGCTCCGATAAATAAAAAAAAGTCCCGAGATATCTTACAATTAATAAATAATTAATGAACGTCGCTATGATTTAACATCCACCGAATATACCCCGAAGCGCTCAATATCCTCCCCCTTCCCTTATTAACCCAGCATTTGCGTTATGATTCACCATCGCTCACTTCATACATCATTCGGCCTGTGATACTTTTTTTTACTGGATTTATTCAAACAAATATTAACTCGATTTTTGGCTGATTAATTCCGGGTCTAAGCTCGGTTCCCAGCAGGCGCGCGCGTGCACGTATATATCGGCGCAGGCGCGCGCAGGAACTACCGTTCCGCGGTAAAAAGGACGACAGTGATAAATCACGCACAACTGAATAGATCCTCCTCCCCCCGCTCTCTTGCTCTATCGCGTGCAAAAAGTTCGCGCGTGCGTAGAACAAAAAAGGATGTCCGAAGAACCTGGGTGTACGAGAGGGACAGAGAGAGTTGCGATTATTGAGGGGGAAAAAATTTTTTTGAAGAGATAAGGGGAAGAGGCGTAACGGTTCTCGTTACGTTCGAGAGGGAAGGGGAGGTGGATGGTATTCTGAATTGCAAATCGAATAAGCGACGAGGAAGCTGGAGGAAGACGAGCGATAATGACGACTGAGCCCCCGGGGGGACCGTTAATGTTAAAATGTTGGGACTATACGGAGACGCGATCCATCCGACATTCCCATGGCTAAGGAGACGCGCGGCGATGTCTGTCGATACTAGCCAATCGTACACGTGTCCCTCAGCCGTCCCCTCACTTCCCTCTTCTTTAAACCAACGGAGTCGACGCAGGTTGGTCACTATCGCGCTTAGCCATCTGTTGGCTGTTTTTGCTAGCCGGCGACGAATCTTGGCCTTTCCGAGACGATCCTCGTTCTCAAGAGACACTAAACTGTCTTCTTCTTCTTCTTTTTTGTGTGTGTTCTTTTTTGGAAAAATTTTGATCGTTACGAAGGATTTTTACGTTGATTTCAGGTTTTACCCCTCGATCGGTTTTTCGTACGAGGGGTTTTTTTCTTCTTCGGCTTCGGACTGTTGTGAATGAAACACCGTTGTTTTTTTTGGCCGATCGACACCAAGTCCATAAGCAATATTGTACGCAACTGGTTTAATTACCCCGATGCTCTAGGCATTTACGTTTCGCTTCGTTAAGAGAGGCGCGTAACTAGAGTCGAATGAAAAAAAAAATTGAATAACTATAATTAAAACTCGATTTTACGTTATCCCTTTCTTTCTTTTGCAAATTCTCATAGAGAAAGCGAGAGAATGCCGCTTATAATCGCGCGTATATCGTAATAACCTATATGAGATCCATACGTATTGGTGCGGTCTTCGTACACACTTTGCATACGCGGTCGGATCTTACGAGCTCGTGTGTATATAATATTCTCCCAGACTCTTCCGAGTGAAATCAAAAGTTGTACGGACAAATTTTTATGTCACAAATTATTGACCGTAAACTTTAAACTATTAATTATCTTGACTGCGTACTGGCGCTGTCTTACGTAAAATCTATCTCTCCTAGGAGTGCATACAGGCTCTAACAGTTTGAAAATACACACGAGTGAAATTTTTGAACCCAGCTAAATTTTCAAGCAACGAGGTTCGTAGAAGAAGAAAAACCTACAGTCGTGGTTGTAGAAAATTTTGTCCAGATATACATTTTCATATAAAATCGAAAAGTAGCTCAAACCACGATGACGATAGAGAGAGAAAGAAAAAAGCGCTGCACTAGTGCTTTCTCGCGGAGAAAGTTTACTTTTGACTTAGGGAGATTATTTCCCCATAACCCGAAAGGAAAAATCATCAAGTTTTTTCAGCGATTGAAAAATCAAAAGCGCGCGCTTACCGATATCAACGCAACAAACATCCGATCTCCATCCAAAACCGATTATTATTTCCCCCCAACACCTCGGTAAACCTCATCCTTCATCGATTACCTCGAAACATCAAGTATTCCTCCAAAACCTAGCATACGCGCTTGCGCACAGCTGGTCTCCGCGCAGTGCGCTCTCACCTCTCCAGCCTCTTTCGCTAAGAGCAGCCGCGGTGTAACACCGCAGCGGAAGGAGTAAGCGATCCGAGGAAGAGGTGGAGGGGAGGCGCAAGAGGTGCGAGAGCGGAAGACGGAAGGAAACTCTCTCGAGTGCAGCGAAGTATAGTAATTAGCGGCAACACAGACCCCCCCCCCCTGCCGTCAGCCCGGCAACGTGAAAGTGTCGTGGCGCTCGCTCACGCGCGCGAACCGTCTCGGAGGAAGAGACCAAGTGAGGGGGGGATAAGGGGAATCGCGTTCTTATGGTGGGTTATTTTTGCCGCTGCTTGACATCCGTAACGCTCGCGAGCAATGTCGAGGTTCTTTCTTTTTTTTTTAATTTGAGGATGACTCTTGGAATTCGGTATCGGATTAAAAATCGGTTTGAGTTTTATATTGGACTCCATAGTATCGTATTTAACGCTGGCGATAATAAACAAGAGTTTACAAATGTACTTCCTTGTTGTAAAGCGTTGATAACACCTGAAGCAAGCATTGTTAGCCATTAACGACTACACGGGCGATAATAAAAAAAAACGAGTCTGCTACGCCGCGCGGTTATTCGAGATGCTAAGCAAGCAAAAAAGCACTGAGAACAGCGTACCATATTCAAGCAGATGCAATTGTTTTACATTTAATTAGCGACTGACGAGATCGAAAGTTCCACCCTTTCTACCTTCTCCCCCCCCCTTCCTCCAACGCCCAAACCGATTGTTGTCTCATTCCTAATCCAGCAGCCATAAATAACGAGCCTATCTAATTACGATCGCTAGCTCGGCCCACGGCTTTATAGCTCAGCCCAATGCCGATCGCAAAAGCGATAGCGCCGATAATATTCTCTCGCCTATACTACCAGACCCCTACATTAAGCATGAAAATGTAATTAATCATCGTTTATTACACAAAAACCATGCGTTAAACGGCCGCCAAAAAAAAAGAAAGAAATCGCAAACAAATCCGAAATCGGTATCGAGCCTCGTCAACCTCAAAGCGAATTTCAGCAAAAACTTTTCTAGCGCATGCCGTATACAAAAGAAAGAGCTCTCCCTCCCCCCCCCCCCGGAAAGTGGCCATAAAAATGTCAAAGACAAGCGCCAGCAACAGCTACGTACAACTCTATGTACAGCCGGAGATTTCGCAACGCGCTTGTAATCGGCTTGAAAAATCGGTACGCGGGACAAGGCGGAGGGGGGGAGACCCGCATAACGGCCGATTAAATAATCATAATCGCAGAGGCAGCGGGAGGGGCAACAAGGACCGTTGAGCCGTAAAAAAAAGACCAGGCATCACGTGCATGCAGTGGGGCGAGTATAAGAAAAAATCGGTCGTACAACGGTCGACAATCTTATCCTGTAGCCTCGAGTTTACCCTTTGACACGTACACATACCGAGAGTTCTCCAAACAGAGACAAAGAAGTGTTTGGAGGAGGATAATGTCGGATAGGGCGAAAGCCGCAATATTATATCAAGATAATGCGTAACGATCGAAATGTGTGTATATATCGGCCGTTACGCGCTCGTGGCTCGTACACCGGGTCTGCATGGATATACCTGGGCGTAGCGTCTCGAAAACGAGAGTTCGCTTGAGCGATATATACGCGAAGCAGTTCACTCCTCCCCTTCTTTCTCTCTATCTATCTCTCTCGTGGAAGAGGAAAGTGTAACGGATTGTGTCAGAGAAGCGAGAGAGAGAAATGAAAGTGCTCGATCTTGGGCTCGCTTGAGGTCCCGGATACGTATACACGAGGTGCTCGCTTGTTAAAGGTATTGAGAAGACTGGCTGGTTTCGCTAAGGTGTGATAAGTCACGACTATTTTTGCTCTGTTTATTTTATTGGTCAACACACGACGATCATGGAGCTACAATAACTCAACTCTCGCGTGCCTTCCGTTTTTTTTTTTCGTTTTCTTTCTTTCTTTTTTTTTTCATTATCCAGTAATTTGTGCAAGTATAGCCCGTTACAAGCGCGGCATACACGCTTCTCTCTGTCTGTTGCGCAACTAATAAATATAATAAGCGCCGTTTCTATCCGTTTATTATACAGACACATCCGTCTGGATATAAAGTTCATAATTGCTCCGGAATAAAACGTGAAAAATTTCACAAGTTCCCGAAGAGCTCCGTAATGATAATGAACTCCAGGCGCACACGCACACGACTCTGTACACGTAGTTTCTTCAACTTTGTTGGTTACGGGTTACAGCTCGGTTTTTTTCTCTCTCTCTTTCTTTTTATATCCGAATATAAAAGTCATCAGCAGTTGGGCGCGTGAACTTTTCGTCGACATCGACACATTCCTTTCACCTTTTTTGAGAGAAAAAGACGAGAACAAAATAAACGTTTTACAAGTGCACTTTTGCCGAGAGGACATACGAAACGGACACAGTGTCGGAGAAACACAAAACTCAAACGAACAAAAAAAAAACTACTCGTAAAATTTTTCAGTCGCTCTATCCGAAACGTGCAGCGCTTCGTTTATCATCCGATCGATTAGGCAGTTTTCGCCAGATCGGTAGTTTATTAATCGACCCCAATCCCGCTAATCCTCCAAAACTCCACTCGACCTTTCTCGAGAACGTGCCCCATAGCTTTCGCGCTGTAGCTTTCTCATCGCTTATCTTTCTCTCTCTCTCTCTCCGGGCGAGCGCGGACACACCGAATCGCTTCTCTTTCCATTTCGCCAGCGAACGTTCGCGGAATCGTGATAACGCGGGATTTTCGGAATCATCAGGCTGAGCTGGCTTTTCGCGAACGCTAATTGAGCCGAGGAAAAGGAGAGAAAAGTTCGCGCCAAGCCTTTTCTCATGACCTTTCGCGGAACTGTCCTGGATATCACAACTGATGATCGAGAGAGTTGTCCGCTGACATGAATGTATCCGATTACGTGTTTACATAGCGTTTGGATTTCAATTATAGCCGCGACGATGATGATCGTTCACGCTTATGTTTGACATTAGGGCTTGACAAACGTGATCCGAGTCGCGAATGTTTCAACCTACAAATAGCGCCGGTAAGTTTAGATATTCTAGAGATTTCAGGGAATCCCCCCCCCCCGGAATAGCTTAAAAAAAAAAGACAAGCGGTAAAAGTATTGGCTAACGTATCTGACATTGCTTTGACCTTGCTTGATTTAAAGGATACACATCATAATTTATTCGTCCAAATCGGAAAGGACAGTCGGAAACGACCAAATCCATCATTTAAACCTACCCAGACAAGCTGAAACCTGTCGGTTAATCCCTAAAGCAAATCGGATTAACACTTGCTCAACGGCCCCGGCATATTGTACGGGGCGCGCTGGTGGCCAATTCACGTGCTCATCGTTAATCCAAGCACGTAATACGTGACATTCAAGTCCAGGCGACAAGCTACTGACTGTCGGAGGCGAAAAAAAAACTGTCGACGAAACTTGTCGTGGCCACCAACGGGGCGAGGCAGTCGAAAAATTTTCCTACGCTAATTGCGCGGAAGGAAAGTCGAAAGTGACGAGATCGATCGATCAATCGGGCATGAGCTTGTTAACGATCTAATAAAGCCAAGGTAGTCGCATCGATCGCTGAAATTTCTCCAGGTCTATCGATAAAATCTCGGCTCGCGTTATCGACGCCCACCTCCCTCCCCTGGAAAATTATACTTTCGCTATCGTCAAGCGAAAAGTTCACGCGCCGACTCGAGAGCGCTCGCTTCGTAAACAGAGTTAATTTATTGTTCGACTAATAGCTGGTCTTGATGAAAATTTTGTTTACGACCGGTCCAGCTGTTGTTTTCAGCCGGGGATTTTTTGAGTCCCGATGAATTTTTTTTTCTTTGTTGGGGGAAACTAATCTCTTCCTTGTTGCCTCTTATTATTTTTTTTTTGTTACGGTGGGTGTGTGAATCCACGGCTTTTGTTTTCGACTTTTTTGCGGCTCGACTGTTTTTTCTTCGCTTCACCGTATCTTAACGACTGTTTTTCAAAAGTTGTTTTTTGCGGCGTCAAAGAACTGCTTCGGTGGTGGCTGTTGATAAGCCGAATCGAGCAGATGATGGCGTATTTTGGGTTTTTTTTTCTTCTCGGCGCGACGTTAGAGCGACGAAAGCTTCGATCGGAAATAAAGGATTTACCGATCATCGAACAATCTAGATTCTACCGGTTCCTTCGTAAGAATACGCTCGTATCGATACAGCTTCTTCCGCCGAGTTGAAACGCAGTTGTTCGCGAGTCAGAGAGAATTGGTTACGTGTCCGGAGAGGCGCGAGTCATCGGGTCAATATGTACCCCGATTTGAACTTGAATAGGCTACTTTAGAAGCTGTGTGAGAGATACCGGTCACGTGGCGCGAATGACTGGACAAAGGAGTTTCGGAACGACGAGGGATATTTTCGAGATCGCGGGGCTCTCTTTCTTCGGCAGCAGAAGCTGCTCAATTAGCGCTGACATACGATATTGGTTTTGAGCCGGAAGTCGGTTGAAGTGAACAAAAAAAAACGTCAATGAAGCCGGTGTGATTATCGAGGCTCACGCGATCGGTAACATAAATAGCCTTTTACGAATAACACACGGTTCGTCGAGGTTTTATTTATTATACTTTTAAATGGGATTTTCTCGGGTTTATCAGCGTATTGGAAGTTACGAAATCGTGCGTGACTGGATTGACGAAAGCTGCTTTTTTCATTGGAAATAACAAATGATTCTTCGGTGATCAAACACGTTGTGTTAGCGAGCAAACGAATATAATATTCCACAGGGTGTTTGGCAATTTTCCTCGGTCGTAAAGAAATTAATAAATTAGTTTCAGTATTTAGGAAAAAGCGCGCGGTTCATTGCGAAATCGATTTAGACTTTCGTTGAGAGGGGAAAAAAAATTGACTAAACTGTATATACAGCTTTTCACAAGTCTGCCATTATTTCATAACGTATCTATTGTTGAGTTACAACATAAAGTACAAGCGAAATGTATACAGCATTTGCTAGACGTACACACTCCGAGGAAAAATATACCACGTCGTGTTAGGATTTTTTTTTCTTTATTACCATTTCTCGATGAAAATATTTAGTTTGCGGTGTCGCGATGCCGCAGTCAATTAATGCGGACTGGTTTTTTATGGGGACTGAGGAAAAAGTGAATAACGTTAATGACACAATGATCGGTATGATAATCAAACCGATTTCTAATGTCGAAGGTCAAAAGGTGAATTCGCGAGAGTATTAAATTTATTGATCGGTCGATTCGTTAGTTTGTCCTCAATAATAGTTTAACGGTGTTAAATGTAATCCAACATTTCTCCTTTTTTTTCTGGTCAGCAGCGGAATTAGCATTCGAGAAATATTAAACGATCTGCGTCAGTACTAATCGATAATTCTGCCGTTTTTCGGTAATAATGCAAATTTTAATAAAACGATGGCAGCGAGTCGAGCAGCCGGTCAACCGACAACAAGAATAAAAAAGGCTAAAATAAAAGGCAAAAAAAATATTGAATTTTAATATATCTATACTACTCATCAAAATTCACCTTTTTTCACGAATTTTAAATGCCGGTCTTTCACGCACACGAGCGATGTGAAAAAAAGCGCGTAACCGTTTTCCCAATATCGTTATAAACAAAAAAATGAACGGTTACTTTCGTAATAAAGAAACACACGCAGCGTGCACATACAATCGACTCAAAAACAAACACACAATCTCGCCAAAATTACTTCCGAAATTTTACGGACAAAGAGAAAAACAATGCTGAAACTTACGTCATGTATGGTCAGCAGGCAGAGGAAGAAGCGTATCCTTGTGCTCGTATGGTCGCGGCGCTTGGCCCTGCTGGCGACACTTCATGTTTCCATAGCGACGGCGCACTTGGCCCTCGTCATCCTTGCTAAACTCGCGCGCCTGCCGATCGCGCCCCGATATCTCCTCCTATACATAAAAAAACACACACACAGAAAATAAGAAAATCTTTGTAATACCCGGACTTGCGACATTTTTGCCTCGGAGCGCATCGATTCCTATCTCTCCGTTTTTTTTCGGCTCTACCTTCTCCCTCTCTCTCGCGTAACGCATTCGTGAAATTATTTAAATCGGAGTGAAATCCGAATTATGCACTCTCTCGGCAAGAGATATTCGTCTCTTGGATTTCTCGGGGCTTTATTTTAAATGCCCCAGAGCCAAAAAGCTTGACGATTGAGAAATTTCTATATTCAACGGCATTATCTAACCGCACCATTGACTTCTCTTTCTCTTACTCTCTGGTATTGGTTGACGCATAAAACTATTAGTCTGGGCGTAAAAAAAAACAAAAAAAAACATAGTTAACGATTAAGATTTTCCTTATTTTTCCCGTTTCTTTCTTACTTTTCGGTCATTCGCTGGCGACTTGTTAAATACGAAAGAGAGAGAGAGAGAGAGAGAGAGAGAGAGAGAAGTCAGTTTTGAGCGTTGGAAAGTATTCATGACTCTCCGGGCAATTAATCAGTTATGCAAGACTAGAGCCAAAGAGAGAGATTATTATGTACAACTTATAACCACGAACTTTATATATCTTCTCGCAGGGGGAGATAAGATAGAAAGTTCAAGCGGCCCGATCGTATAAGGCCTTTTTCCTTCGAAATTTGACAATTCACTAACGTTTCAAGGCAAACCACTTTAGAGAAGTAAAGTCTTGCTTCTTTTTTCCTCTCTCTCTCTCTCTCTCCTTCTCTACGCACACGCGCATATACACACGCATACACGCACAGTTTTATAATGCACTTGTTTTATCAAAAACCGAGAAAGCCGAAAAGATCTCGAGCGAGATTTATGACAGCTTCTCTACCCCCGCCAGCTAATTTCCGATATCCACGCGATTTTATGGTAATTTTAATGTGTCTTTTACAATCTATAATACTAATTGATGTCCCTAGCGATGCATTAAACATATGATAATTCCCATCTGTCTCTCGCTCACAAATTCAATGTCGTTTTTATTTATTTTCTTCATTTTTTTCATCGAGTTAGATCAATAGTTATTCTTGTATCAAGGGCGTAAAATCCTGCATTAAGCGTGTCAATATCGTTTAAATTACAAAATTATCCAAGCTGGAGAAGAGCGTGTGAACCGACGCTTGAACCTTATGAAAACGCTCGGCAATTTTAAAAAGTCGATTATGGAAATCCAGTCGTTTAATTGAATTCCTCCAATCGGTACGTAACGCGTTCTCAATAACACACTCACATTTACCAACCAGATCATCGACTTTTATTTCCCTCGTAAAAATGACAAGTCTCCCCCTCTCCTTATTTAGAGTCCAAGCTACTCCGCGAAACCCGCAGTTTTCGATTTTTCCAAACGTTTTCCCCAAGTATTATACACACACATATAACTCCGTTATTAAAAAACCTACCGAGGAACTAATACCCGTCCGCGCGCTTAAAACCAGAAAACAAAACCAATCCGACACCCGGGCAAACTTTCTTTACGGCTTACCGAGATTACCGCTGCTACAACACGCCTATGTAAACGAGTTCCTTGTTTTTCATGTTCCTCACCTAGTCAGTCACCGAAAACTCGTCCTCCCGGTTTCGCTATGGTGTACATAGCGACAGGGCCGCGAAAAAAAGAACGAGATGCGCTTCTTCAACGCCGCGTTTCTTTTTGTCCGGAAATTCAACGGTATATATACCGATAGTCCGCAACCGCAGCTTTTCGGGATTTGTGTTCCCGGTTATCGAGAGCGAACGGGAGAGCCTCCGTTAGCTCATTCCTAGACTTGAACGTCCGAATTCTCTCGGACTGCTTTGTTTTACGAGCGCGTTTCGTGAGCTTTAGTATTGCGTGTACAGCTAGAGCTGCGGTAACGAGAGCGAGGGACAGAGAAAAAGCGGGTACTGAAACCCTTTGAATTAGCTTACGAGGCTGGTAGCTGTACTTTTGTGACTCTGAGCCTTAGGAGAGAGCGTTAGCCACGCGATGACCACCGATTGGCATTACACCACGAACCCTCGGCTTTTCTTTGTTCTTTCTTTGATTTTCTTTTATTCCGCACTTCCTACAATCTCGTGTTTTTTTTTCCTTCATCCTTCTCATGGAAAACTGGTATCCCGTCTTATCCAACGATCCAAACCACGGGTTTTCAGGAATAACCAGCGCGTATACTTTTATTTTTCGCAAAAAGCCCGATAAACGCTCGACGCGCGTTCTCGCGTGTCTACATAGACAGCGAAGAAGAGTATAACGGGCTTGCGCAATCGCTAATCGAACGGCTCACGCGCGCGCGAGTTTTGAAGAGGGAAAGAGTAGTACGGAGAGAATAAAAAAAAGAAAAAAGAAGGCAACACGCGCGCGCGCACCACAGCACGAAATTTATTAGCCGGTCTCGCTCTCGCGCTAGCGGAGCATCCAAGCGTGAGTCTCTCCGCGACTTCCTTTTCTCTCTCTCTCTCTCTCGGCCTCAACTCCAGTAACCGACACTTACAACGTTACAGCTTTCCCGTACGCGATAACCACCTCGCCCCATGCTCAACTCCTCCCCCTCGTACAGACACTCGCACGCAATTACACACAGACGCGGACAGGATTATATAAACTAACGTTTCTCCCCGATAGCCCGTGTACGACGTTACCGAAATCCTTCGCAGCAAAACCGATCTCTTTCTACCCGAATATACCGGTACGACGATCGGCCGAGCTTTTTCAATTGGAAAATTAATATAACCGAAGACGCGGAGAAGGAAGAGATCGCTTAGGGAAAGTTCCTCTAGCAGCTGCCCGGAGGAAATCAAAAGTGCTTGCGGTCGTTCACGGGACACGGGCCATATAGCTCGTATGCGCGCGAGCGCGTTTTCTCCTCGCCCATAGGACACTCCCATACGTATCGGAGCGACCGGGCGCTTATAAACGTTCGCCCGAGTACGTTGCACGCGATGCGCGTCGTTTATTTTCCATTTCGCGCCTACGTACGAATCTCTCGGATCTTCGAGCACTGAGTTTTCGAGAAAAAAACAAATCGGTTATCACGCGTAATGCCGTACTTTCGATCGAAATAAGTCGGCCTGGTAATAAGGCTATAAGCGTTGTGTACAGTAAGCAGTATAGAGTAGTGCGAGAAAGAGCGATGGTAGATTATGAAACTTACGTGCTGGTGAGCGTTTGCCTCTGTGTGAATATACGCGAGAGCGAGCGCGCACAGAAAGCGTGGTATATATCCAACGCAACGTCAGCTACTAGTATATACGGGGGCCTCTCCTTACGTAAAAGCTCTCCGGGGGCCTTTTATTTTCACTCGGCGCTCGCCGTCTACTGCTGCTGCTGCTGCTGCTCTCTTTTCCAAGGCGCAGCCTGAAGGCGGCCGGAAAGAGATATTGGAGGGGCTCCCAACACTCCTTTCTCTCTCTCTCTCTCTTATACTGGCCGCTGTTCCTTGCAGGCTTCCTAACCGCGCGCCGCGGCTATCCTGCGGCTCCTCGCACTTTCTTCCGGCCGGTCAATGTACACCGGCCCAGCCAACACTTTCTGATGGTCTCTACGAACGACGAGGAACGACGGCGGGAATAATCCGATCGACACTGGCGAGCCGATAATGAGAATAATTTTTTTAAAAAAAAAAAAAAGAACAACGAACAAACTGTGTACTGTGAGTGTCCGTTGAAAACTGTCCTTTCACGCCTTTATCACGATCAATCACAATTTGTCTCTCTGCGCTTATTACAGCCCGAGGGACTTACTCTCTTTCTCTTTCTCTCTCGGTATACAGGGGAGAAAGAAAGAGACGCAAAGCGAGAGAGAGAGAGAAAGGGAAAGAGATAGATCGTGCAAAGTACAGAGCGAGCGGAGAGAGGCCGGGGCCCCGGCGCTGACAAAATTTTAATGCGAATGCGCGAACGGACTCGGTCTTACTGCGGCCCAGGCCAGCCTCGACTCCCCGCAGCTCAAAACTCAAGCGACCGAGAGCTGCTCCCGCTCTCTCTCGCTGCGCCGCGCTATGAGTACACGGTGGGGCAGCAGCGCTGCCGGCGGTGGGGAACGCGCTCTGGGACTCATATACTGCACGGCCAAGCCAAGAGAGCGAAAGAGTAAGAGTGAGAGGGAGAGAGACACTCGTGTGGGGACTCACCGCGAGTGATTGTAAGAGAGCTGCCGCGGAGCGACGGGGAGAGAAGGCCGAATGTGCCGGCGCCGTCTTACCACCACTCGCGCCTTTGCTCTCTCTCTCTCTCTCTCTCTCTTTTTGTATATACGTATTCCAGAGCCGGTATATGGTGTATACTGCACCCGCGCGGTGTGCTGCACACCGCCCTATGGGCAGCTTTGGGCCCTGCCTTGTGTATATGTATGTAGAAGCAAGCTCTCTGATACCGCGTATACCTGCAACTATGCTATTATTGTGCCAGAGCAAGGATATCGCTATACACGGAGATTGTTTGTATATACCTATACGTGCGGTGAGAGCCGTTTCTTGCCTCCTGCTTCCCGCCCACCTTCCATGCGATCAGTAGTAACAGACAGTTGGGCCGCGCGCTCACGACTATACGGGCTTGACCTTTTCCGGGGATTATCGTGCAGCTCTCCGGTGTGTGTGTGTGTAAGCTGTGTTCTGGTCCCAGGTTGCATGGCTAGCTCGAGATACATTGAAAGTAACCGACGGGTAGCTGCTGCTGAGAAAATTTGAATCCAACCAGAGGCTAAAGCCGAAAGTCCTCTAGCGCCTATGCACACCGGCAGGCACACATGCTTTTAACACCTTGATTTCAGGATTTTAGTGGCAATCCGCTAATGCCGAGGATTTTTTGGTTCTTTGCTTTTTTTATATCGGATCAGAGGAGAATAATTTTAGTAGGTCGTAGAGAGGAGGAGACGAAGTTTCCGGGGAAGTCGTACAGCCGTTGGATACTCAGGACTCGGTCACTAATGAATCATAAAATTGTCTAATTGTTCCTTTTTTTTATATATCTCATTGATGGATACGCCCATGGATTTGTGTATACAAATAAAAAACGAGCGGGATAATTATTTTTTTTTTGTCATTTAAACACAAAGGCAAATGGATGTTTCTTTTTTTTCTTTGTTGTTCTCTTTTGCAAATTGATCATTATGTAAATAAAAGTACTGTTTTTTGCGTTCGACTTATCAATATCTCAATCAGAGGAAGTAGTAAGATTATCACGGTTAAATAAATTTAAGAAAAGAAGACAAAAAAGAAAGGAAATATTAGCGTCCGTAGGTTTTTCGAGAAACATAATTTTAATACTTAAACACCGGCGAGTTTTTATTTAGTGTGAAAATAAAACTATTTTGACAATTATATGGCGATTTAAACGTTTATATTATTTGCGAAAAAAAAGGAAGGATTAAAAATTATTTTGCGGTATTAATCTCAAATTTCGTTGCATATATTCATATTGGAATAAAGTACGACGCGCAGGTTTCGAGCACAGAATACCTGCTGTATAAATTTAAAAAAAAAGCGCGAATTAGCATTTATCATTATGAATTAGTCATGATCATATTACTGTACTGATTGCAGAGTGAGTTACTTTGCCATAACAATAATTTGTTCGCGCATGATCGTTTATACAAATATTAGTCACGCAAATTTTGGCTCTCGGCTCGTATACGCTTTTTTTGGCTAAACATTCGAATTTGCAATTTTAACGCATTAAAAACGCTGAACATTTTATTAATTTTTCAATATTTATCGAAGTGTTTTTGGCGCGTCCGCCTATAAATAGCGTGAAATCCCCTTGATTTCTTATCCGTAATAATAGAATCATTAATTTCTTCCTTTTTTCCATCAGGATACAGCTTCAACTTACCGAACACTTTAATTACGTTTTCTTTTATGAATTTCATCTTACAGGACAATCGCAGAATCGAACGTCAGCCGGTGTCGTTGCATCCACTTGACTAATAAACTCGTCGCGTGAATCACCAATTCTTCGTGTGACAGGGTGTCTGGAAGCCTCACCTACGTCACAATAACCCACAACAAAAGCATGAATAATTGAACACACAATTTTCCAAAAGGAGCTTCTTGCATTCCCGTCGCCTCTAGCGCATTAATTTGTTTTTGCCTCCTACAAACCGCGAGAGGCCGCAAAACCGGACTGATTAAGTGTAGCCTTTTGTCGGGAGTGTAGCGAGATCTCGGGTAGAACGACGGCTTCCGCGTACGTACAGGCTTTTCTATGCGATCGTGAATATCGATTTCTGAAACACGAGATCGGCTTTTTCGAGGAAAAATCAAGGCGGTTTAATTCGGGCCTCGGGTAATTAGAGATCGGAGGGAGTTGTTAATTTAACCGGTTTTCTCTCTCTCCATGGCTTTTCGTCCTGAGATGCAGTTCACCTTTTTTTTCATCCGATCTTTCGATTTGTTTATTCTCGTGGATTTTCTTTTGTTTGAAATATGAAATTTATCGACCAATTAATATTGTGGTTTTCAGAATACTTGTCCGCCACTTGCAGTTCAACCGTTATTAGATTGCAATAATGATTGGTAGTTTTTGATATTTAGTATCAATTTTTCTATTCTGCTTTATAAATTACGGTCAAAACTTATCTATCGCTGTTGTGACATCGATATATTAATTATGATAAATAATCTTAATTGCGTATTAATAGTTCCGGTGGGACTATAAATTCAATAGAAGCTGCTTTGATTTTTTCCCCTTCTTTTTCTTATCTCAATTTTTATGTTAATAACGTTATCAAAAAAAAAAAGAATAAAATGTCCGAAGTGCCGTTCGTATAATACACTATTAAAACTCTTGAATTATGGATTAAAGATTAATTTTCAAATTCCCCTCATCAATGTGATTCATGACATTGTCAAAGCTACGCTAAAAAATTATTGATTCACGAGATCAAATACAATCAATACTAGTCGTTAAGCTAACTGTACAAAAGCTTTTACACAAATTTTGGTATTGCTAAATTTGCAATAATGTATATTCATCAACGAAATAAAAAAAATAACGTCCACTTTTTTTTTTGCTGAGTACTCGTTTTCTGACTTCGATATTTCAGTAGCAAGGCGCAAAATGTGTCTGGCAAAACACGTTGAACCTTACCGGTTCTTAATAGACATTTAGTAGAAAGTGCCAGCGATAATGCATTGCCTTTTCTTAACGCCCGCTGCTCGATATTTCAGTCTAGGAATTTTCAGCCGGTAATCTGTTCAGCTTTATCGAGGAACCCAGAGAAATCGATGTTTCTTTTTTATTCGGTACCAGCAAAGACATTGTTTTCATCAATAAATAAATCGATAGAAAAACAGTATGCTCTGTGTAAAATTACAAATAAAAGTCCTGCTGATGAAACAAATATTCAAAATCATTATTTAAATTCTTCACAATAATAATAATTAAAATTTCGTCGATAATTAATTTTACATGAAAAACATTTAAAATTCCCTTGTACCGTTATTAAATCAAGCGTAACGCAACAATCAATTCTCCCATCGCATTATTTCATTTTTCCGCAAACACATCCAAAGGCTAAACAAGATACTTAAGCCCAAACCGCTGCTTAACTTATCAAACCTCAGCATAATAATTAATTAAAATTAGCGCGCGTAATCAATTGCTTGCCTCAGCTTTAATACATATAATTTCCCGCTCCCCCCTCCGCGAGTGATTAGATACATCCAACAACGAAATCTCGAATAATGCTTTTACCCAAATCACCACTACGTGCGGCCATCCTTATCCCACTTTAATAAGACCAACGGGCGATCTCATCGTGCAAGTTAACAAAAAAGAAAAATATGTTTTGCCTCGTTACGCGGCTGTCGTGTACCCTCGTACGATCACGTACGAACAATCTCGGGAGGTCAAAAATCGAAGCGACTCGCGACTGAGAAAGGCTATCGCCTCGAGAGAAACCCACAATCAACCACGCGGGTTTTCTCCCTCTCCAAGCATCTCGTTATCCGGTAGGCCACCTTCGAGAGTTTCAGGTTAAAATTATTACCCGACTGCCGAGTCACGTCTCCCCTATACCGGCTTTCCACGCCCTCATCTCTAATACGCCAACTGGCATTCTTATTACTCACACACCGCCTACGCATGCATGGTTCGTGATTTTTTTGGAGACGTTACGGATTAACAAAAGGGTTTTAGATTTCTATCTTTTCTTATATTTCATTAAATCTCAAGTAAAGCTAGATTATAAGTGTCGATTACTGTCATAAGATTATGTCATTGTGAGATTAATCGAAACAAAATCTTTATCGTATTTGTATTAAAAAAAAAACATAATTAATAAAGGTCTAAGTCTCAGTAGATTAGTCATATTACTCAACTTTCAGTTTTAATAATAATCGAAAGCTTGTAGGTGTTATTATTAATTAACAATAATTTTAAAGGTGCGAGGAAGGAATAAATAAATATTTAAGAAGCAAAAAAATACGTTTTACAAATTGTTGGCTCGAAAAACTAGGGTCATCGTACGCAGTTAAAAATATACACATGTGTCAATTGATTCTTTAAAAAAGTTAAGTTATAAATGTAAAAAATTTTCTTTACTAAAATTTAAATTGAAAAGTAGTTAAGGAAAATCATAAATATAACATAAAATTCAATTCGAAAATAAAAAAAAAATACTAATATCAATACATCTGATAAGATAAGTGCAATGCTGGTGGCGTAGATTTCGACAATGTTCTTTTACATTTTCATCGGCAACCGAAACAGTCATATGACTACATAGTATATATTTACAGTAAAACGCCTATCAAGGCAGACTCGGCGGAGAATGCCGAAGTCAGATTTTTTGCTAATTAAATAATTGAGGATGTTATGTAATGTATTTCTGGTTTTGCTTAACTTCAATTTTGTATTTGTTAATAAAAAATTGTTAAACATCTTTACTGCTTTTGTAAAACTTATTTCTCTTTAAATTAAGCAGGATCTGCGTTTGAGCAGTTGCTTTCAAAATTAAAATATTTATTTAGCAACAGTAAGACAGCTTACTGAAATTGAAAAACAATTTCTAGATCTTTGATCAAACGATGAAAGTGACAAGAGGATGTCCAAGACGAGCAGATTCGAGACGTCTAGAGATGTTTTAATAGAGAAGTTTTGGGCACAAGAAAAACGATGTTAAAACTCAGAGAAACGTGGTAAGACATCTTAATTTACGCGACTACGGAAACAGGTGTGTAGTTAATTAAAAATGTCCCATGACCTTTCAACGGTCAGAAGAAATTTGGATGTAAATTTCATGTGGATTTAAAAAGGAGATTCCAGATCAAAATTTTAGTTTACCGATAGGATTTTCCAATTAGTATTGAGTTATGGGAAAGTATTACTTCAATTCAATTAAGCTTACTAAGAACGAGTAAGGATAGTATGCTAATGATGCGTTCATTTTTTAAAAGATGATCTTGCATCTAATTTGTCGGCTGGATTATTCATATTTACCACAGTTATGAAAATGAAAAATATCATCCGAACTTACATTACTTCATTTTGAACTAAATTTATGAATAAAATTTCCGGCTTTTTAATTGCGAAATTTCTTATTTGAATAGAAATGAATTTCGTTTCATGGTGGTCCTGCGCGCCCGTAGAAGCTGGCACAATTTTTCGTAATTTCTGGTCAAACGACTTAATTAGCTCGACTACCGTTGAAATGCTCTAATGATTTTTTTTAGTTTTTTTTTTCAATAGTATATTTTTCTTAATTATAAAATTATTTTAATAATAAAAAAAATTCGCCTTAGCCTTTACTTTCTTTAATTTTCAAAAAATTGTCTAATTACCAGGCAATTATTTGAAACAACCTTGGCCGTATACTTTCCAATCTATCATAAACTGCTGAATGCCTAATAACTGTTTATTTCCTGGTCCTGAAATCTGTATTTAAATAGTTTAACATGCTGTGAATTAGTTTGCAGTTACGTATATAATTATGAATATATGAATAACTCCAATGACATCACAGTCAAAAATTAATATAGATTCCCAGTTCAATTCCACATACAAGCGATATTTATTAAACAATTATCTAGCGGGGAAAAATGTTGAAACTTTTGACAGGTACTGGATTAGAATATTATAAACGACAAACAAATGAGTAATGGCTTTGCAAAAAAAAAGAGTTAAAGTGCGTCAGTATATCAAATTTGGAAAACAAATTCTACGTATACGAGATCAATTTTTTCG
Source organism: Anagyrus pseudococci (assembly GCA_030522585.1). Taxonomy (NCBI): domain Eukaryota; kingdom Metazoa; phylum Arthropoda; class Insecta; order Hymenoptera; family Encyrtidae; genus Anagyrus; species Anagyrus pseudococci. Next base: position 132,298 of record JAPYYQ010000751.1, on the reverse strand, counting down.
ACACCTTGACGTACACGCCTCTTATTTTTACAACAATCCTTTCCTAGTAATCGATGATTTCCTGTTAAGACCAAAAACCCCCACCCATTTCTTCAAAATTCATCACTGTCACTGTGCGCAATTCAAGTATCCCTTTTTCAACGAATCCCCCCGGCTCTCCATTATTCCTCATGGGCACTTTGAAGGGAGCGGCCATTGACGCTAAATAATCCGCGAGGCCAGTCCATAAAAGCGCGTGACCATAAATCGTCGAAATCGCACTAGCCTCGTTTCCGTATTCCAGGCGTTACGTCAGCCCACGCCCCCCTCAGCGCACCTAACGAGAGAGCGAAAGAGAGCATAGAGCCACAGGAATGCATCTCCGCAACGCTACTGCCGGATAACGCCTCTGTATACACACACGCGCCTATGCGGTTTGTAAATTATTGTTGTACCAACCAGAGCACAGAAACTCACACACGCGCACTTACATACAACGTATATAGTATACAGGCTTTGATCTCGTAACCTATGTGCAGCCGCGGTCAAGTAAGCGGAGTCTCAGGACCGGAGGCAGGTGAGATACGGGCCTGTACTCCCTCCGTCCCCCCCCTCCCCGTCCATTGGTCTCTCCTTCGTGCCGTTGCACTTTCCATTTCGACCGCGTCTCGTTGGCAATGAGCCGCTCTCGAGAAGAGTGCCGTTGTACACGCTCGCGCTCTGACCTCGCTGTCCCGCCGAGACACGCCGTGTGTATACGGAGCCGGACGTTTCCAATGTTTTTCTTATTTTCCAAGCGCGGAATGTTGAATATACGTTGTCTTTTTTTTGAGGCTATATTATTTTAAACGAAATCAAAAGAATTTTATTGTATTTGAAAATGTTAGAAACACTTTCATTTTATAATCCAAGGTGAATGCCAAATTATTAGAATTTCAGATAGTCAGTCCAGTTCGTTATTCCAACAACGAGGATATATTGTTTATTCTTACGAAACAAGCTGTAATCACAGGGGAAATGCAGAATTAAAGTTTGGCTCGGCTTTAAATAATTTGCAATTTTCACGGGCTTAATCAAACGGCCGTTTTGTTGTAGCATATAACGTAAGATCTATATTTTTCAGCGATTCCCGATAGACCAGGCCATTTCTTTCCACGAATCAGATAAGTCCTGATTATTAATACTTCCTTTCGCGAAAGTCCAATGGCTCTGCCTGCCTATAGCCTCAAGGTGAATAGCCCATGGCATAATATTGCCTCTTCTTCTCCTATTTTTTTTTCTTCCCTAACCGGAAAGGAAATCGGGAAGAACGAAATCGTGAAACTTCACGCTTCCGGAGTGGCTCTTACGTTAGCTTCGCGTGACCGTTGTGCGCTTTATTATCGAACATAACAAATTGAAGCTGTATAGGCGCGAAGAGCTACTTTAACACTACAGCTGCAAAGAAATATTCCTCAGCTCTAATTAACCACTGGTTCACATTAAATCCCCGCTAACTAAGCCAAGAGCATATTATCATAACCATTGACATTATCCTAAAGTCATTGCTGACAAGTACAACATAAGAAAGTCACAAGAGCCAAAATCTTACGTCAGCCTCCGCATCGAGCGCCGCGGATAATTAGTTCACTCGATACACATTCGCATAGATCGCCGAGAAAAGCCGAATCTCCCACGTCCATTAGACCCGCATTCTCCCAATATCCTTCAGCGCGCAGCTTCTCATCAACTTTCCACACAAAGTCCCCCTCACAAAATTCCGCTACAGCTTTTACTCCCTCTCTCTCTCTAGCGCTTTGGCCAAAAATGCCCGCGCCAATCGCCAAACTGCAATCAGCCATAGAGCAGAGAAGGCTAATGAAAAACCGCGAGAGGCTAATAAAAGCCGAGAGCATAAAGGAGAGCATAGGCTCGCGCGGCCAGCCATGGAAATCGCTTTCCGGCTTCCCTCTTAGAGCAGCCTGCCGCTGCTGCCCTGCGCCGCGCCCGAACGCGCGAGCCGAGAGGGAAAGTATTTTACGGCCCCCCTTTGAGCGCACTAAGAGAAAGGAGAATTGAACAGCGAGGAAGAAGGGGGGGGAGAATTGCTCCCAATTTCAGCCTCGGACTCTCGGCCGCGCACGACCGCTCTGTACCTGTATAGCCGAGCTGTGCAGGCTCTCTGATCGGTCCACACGCTGCGCGCGCCCGGCTTTTGCTGACCTCACTTTGTTACTTTTCTCTCTATCTCTCGCGGCGCTGCGGAGAGCGACGCCACCGCTTTTAAAGGTCTCGCCTGCGTTTACGTCGATTATTCAGAATCGAGGGCGAAACGATTTTTTTTTTTTTTTTTTGAGAGAAAATTGTTATTACACGAAATTACGTAATCCGATGTGTTTGATGGATTTCAGGCGTAACCCTTTGATAATGTGTACCGTAAGGATTCGATGATCCCGCGGGATTACGCGCTAATGTTTCTTTGGTATAATGCAAGGAGAATAGATGCCTCTACGGTATAACTGACCCGCACAACCTCTGCATTATACCGTTTCTTCTTTTTTTTTTTAGCGCGACAGAACCACCGCGCGGCGAATTTTAATTGAGCGCGCGCGCATTGTTCTTGGAAAAATGGCAGCGCGCGCCGATTATCAGAGCCGGACAAATTGGTTTACAAGCGGAGGGTCTGCGCGACAACGTTCGAGCGCATCCCCATAATTCACTTGGTCTAATGCGATTTAAAGCCGTTGAAATAAGTTTATGCTATTCGCGTGGTGCTGTATACGTGTAAGTGTAATTGGTGGATACGAGAGAGGGAGAGAGAGAGAGGACTATTGTATGCCGGCAGCCGCGAAATACACGATTCTCTCATTTGTGTAGATAACACCTGGCGCAAGAAAGAGAGAGGGGGGGAGATCTCGTACACACATACACATACACGTTCACAATAAGCTCTCTCGGTCGTTTGTTCAAGGAAAACAATTGGAAAAAAAATGAAGCAATTTCGATTCCATTGAAATACAACGCAACGCCGGGGCAGAGAGTATATTGTAATGCGCCGCGAAGGAGAACATCGCTTGTATGTGTGCCTGACTCTAGCCTGCCTGCAACTACTTATTGAATAAGAATGCAATTGTATTATCTTATTCAGTGGAGATGTCGGAGGTCCTAGGCTTGTAAACGTGTACTACACTCGTTTTTATCTATATTTCAACTGGAAAAAAGACATGCATGCGGCAGCCATTCCCAAATTGAAATGGACTTCGATTAATTTTGAACTATACTAAAATGCTCCGCATTTGTGTGTTCTCGATTTTGCGCAGAGCCAGCTATTACGCTACGGACAATTTGAATTTTCTATAAACGGGCCAAGCGTTTTATTGCCTCGCGCAAATACTCCGAAGTAAAATTACTGCTCTCGAGTACGTATAATAACGATTTAAAAATAATAAACGTCGCACAATTAAAGCGCGCGCGACCGAAGGGCCGTGTAACCGCGCCCGAGTCGGGCTAAAACTTTCAAGATTAACCAATAACTTCTCCGGGGGCGCGCGCGGGGGGGGGGGACATTGGTTGCTCAAACGAACAAAATTTCCAATCAAAAACCGGAGAGTTACTCGTAAACTTGAGCAAGCGGCCTAATCGAAAGAACAATCGAGTTTATCAAGCGACAACAGACACTGACCACAGCTCGATCGGAGAGAGAAAATCGTCCGGCGTAATTGACGCAATTCGTACAAATGCTGTATCTGCACTGGGTCAATTACGCGACGATGGATGCAAGAGCGCAACATCCTCGTACTATCTGGAGCGCGAAAAGAAAAGCTGTTTAAGGATTTATAGGCAAGCGCGTGCCGAGAGCGGGGCTGATTAATCGAAGCGCATCGAACGGGGCGCTCTGTGCTTCCTCGTTTTTCAGAGGAAATTTATTAAGTGGGAGTAGAGTTGGGGGAACAGCCGGTCAGTGTGGAAAACGCGCTTGTTTTTTTTTTTCGAAGGATTAGACGAAGGAGATTTCGCGCGGCTAACTTCCCTAGACACCCGATAAACTCGAGAGTAGGTAATTACGATGCTTGTCCGAGTGAGAATAATCCACAGGTTGTTGCGCAACTCCCTCCGGACTTGGCGATGCGTGAGATATTACAGATATGATTTGGATAAAAAAAAATATGAAGGTTCGACGCGCTATGATCGAGTTAATGGCTTGTTACGGCGGACTTTCGTTGTTAAATTATACTTTTTTTTTTTCAATTGTGTATAAATATTTTGAATACACGCGAATAATAGCGAGGTGAAAGTGTTCGGAATACGAAAATTGGTTCAGCAGAATTTCCTACGCGATTTTTACGTCGAATCAATCGAAACCGGATATTTCATCGATTTCAAATTGACAAAGCATTTTTTCTTTTCGGTATAGTCGATCGATTATTTGAAATAATTATCTCCTTTTTTTTCTCAAAAAAAAAAAGTCATCGTAAGTGTGTTACGTAAAGCGTAACAAGAGTGAAATATAAACTTTCGATTTTCTTTTACAGTCCGGCGATTTTTTCGTCAAACTTGAAAGAAAAAACTATTCCGAAATCAAGGCAAAATAACCGTTGCTTAATTATTATTAACCGGATACGATTTATATTTAATAGAATAAAAAAAGGAAGCGTCGTTTTTTAAAAGTCATTTAAACCGTATAACAGTGCGTAGGTAGTAAATCTAAACCTCAAAGGGTACCTGCCCTTAAAGCCATTAAAGCGATTTATTTACGGTTGCGCATCGTAAGGTCGTTAAATTTACGACAAATTTTGGAAACTCGCTTATCCCTTTTCCCTTGGCGGTCTTCCTCGCTAGTCTCCCTCTCTCTCTTACCGAAGTATTATCGACAAATTGAATTGTGTGTTAAATATTACTACGCTCCATTAACCCTAATCACATTTTCGGACCCTCTCGCAATCCCGGGCAATCGACTAATGTTGTCGAGTCTGGAGAAATCCCTATAAAACAATCATTTTCCCATTACAGCTTTGATTTTAATGCCGCGTTAAAAAAAAAAAAGAAAACATCATTTATATACCCTTTGGCAAATATACACACGAGCTAAAATTAATTTAAATAATTACATATAAATCGCGAGAAAAAGTGCAGCGACACATATGCCTCGACAACGTTCTCCATTAAAGCACAGAGTCTCACGGTATACAAAGCCGTCTGGCTCGGCTACTTCAGCGCTCCGTTCGCTCTGCGCTCGGGTCAGCTCAGACGTCGTACCGAGGTTTCAAGGCCGAGGGGCGCGCGCGAAACAGTGTCCTTTCCTCCTCTCGGCTTATCGCCAGTCCGAAAGTGAAATCGCGCTCTCTCGACTCTCGGAGAGAAAGGGGTACACCTCTAGGCCCCCCCCCCGTCGAAAAAATACACACCCGAGCCTCTTACCAATCCTATATGTTCCTTATCGAACGGATGTATTGCTAAAGTGTCTTCTGGCGCGAATTGAGAGCTCTAACCGTCGAAGAAGCAATTGTGCAGTAGCGGTGTATACCTCTTGATTATACCACGTGCGATATTTCAAAATGCCTTTGACCTCTCAATTCGAAATTATGCGTTGCGGTTGACTAGTGCGTATAGAGTCCAGAAATTGGAAATATTAGCCGGATCTCTTGGGTTTTTACGCGAGACGCGCGCGCGAAACGATTAGACGATTATGGTTGGATTACTTTGTTTCCCTGAGTCTGGATAAATTACCGGCCTGGTTCCTCGATCGACGTGTCGGACGAGCTGTTTTCTTGAAAACTTATCCTTATGGTGTACGACGAACCTTCGAATTACGAGGAATCCTTTTTTAGGATTCCTTTACGAAATCACCTGCTGCTTACGCTTGAAACTCGTCAAATTATATCTTTTCAACTTGTTACTCGTTTAAACTTGTCAAATTGTTCAAACGGATATTCTCCCCAGAGTTCAAATGGTTAATACACCGTTATAATTTAATTTCAAGTCGCACCCTTGGCTCACCGCGAATATTTCATTTGAAGGCACAATAAAAGATTACGAAAGCATATAGCTCTCGAGCTACCTAAGACCCCCCCCCCGTATACATATTCCAACACTCGCCGATAATATCTCAATTATATACATATATATTCCCCAGAAAACTCAATCTCGCTATTTTTCCATCGCTTTTTGCTCAAACTAAACACGCCAACATTAATAACGACCTCTCGATTTACCTTCCCCAAAAAGTCATCCGTCTCGTCGCACCGCGAGAGAGAGAGAGAGAGAAAGATATACCGAACAATATGCTCGTCGAAGCTGCGGGGCTTGACAAAGCAGCCGTTTGCTCTGGCGCTCGTATAAAAGTGAAAGTCTCTTGGCAAGCGCTCGCGGGAATCAAGCGGTGTATATACGCCGAGAGAGTCTTGTGTGCAGCTCTCGGCAGAGAGAGAGAGAGAGAGAGAGAGAGAAGGCGTGTGCGGAGGATGAGGTAGCCGTTGTCGCGTCTCGTGGCTTTGACGCAAAATCGATGTTTTTGCCGCGCTCGCGAAGCCGGGTTCGCTTCTTTTTTTTTTCTTCTTTTTTTCTCGGAATACGTGTCTCGCTGATCCAGCTGGGATAATGACGTTCGTTTGGAGAGAGAGAGAGCCTCTCGTTGGAAGCTAAAAGTGAGCGTATACGAGTATTACGTTTTAGGGAAATTTTCGAGAGGCTGTCAAAGGACGCCTGATAAATTATCGTGTTAATTGATGTTAATACGGGTTTTTTTTCCTTTCGGATATTAAATTTTACTATACTGTCTAAGGATAAAAAATTACCAAAGATCGATGTAATTTTAATAGGAGCAAAATAAATCAAATGAATGAAAAAAAAAAGAGAACGGAAGTTTTCAGACAGCTGGTCTAATCAAAGCGATAGGAGTAATCGCGGAACGAAGAATCAATTATAACAATCGCGGTGCACGATAGGCCAATGCGCTTGTCTGTACGGGAAAAAGTGAAAATTTTTCCTTATTACGCGATTTATACGAGGCTACTTAAGTTCTCTTCATCTCCTCAACCCAGTTGGGCGGCTCGCGTGTCATGGCCCAGCAATCCAGTTCCTGATTCGCGCACTTATCAGCGGAAGCGTGTCTATTACGGCGCCATTGCACACACACACACACGAGAGCAGAGCGAAAAACGCGGGGAGGGGAATTCGAGAAAAACGGGGGGGGGGCCTGTAACACGGACTTATGGAGAAGGCGAAGACCGATTTGGGAAATTTCCGCGGTGAAATTGGATACCTGCGGTTGGGCCTTTTTTAATCCTACCCTGCGTCGATGAACTTGTTCGGTATGTCGAAAACTCGCGGGTCAAAACGCGATATGAAAATGACTCGCGTCGTTGGCGATCGCGAAATCCTCGGATTTTCATGAGCTGGCTGTTTGAATGTCCTGTTTCACTGTCTAACCGGTGTAATCATAATAAATTGATAAAGTTTATTTGTGGGAAACTTGAGAGTTTATTTAGAGATTTTTTGGTAGTACAAGTGGAGACGCAATGTCGACGAGGGTCTCTTCTGCTGTTCGTATCGAACGACTAACACGAGCGAAATCTCGCATGAATATACTTGCAATTTTGTGTATAATTTATGCATTGTTATTATTAGGTTAACGTTATATCACCTTATTTATTTTCAATCGAACATTATGGTGGTAATATTTACTTTCTCGCTTGAAAAAATTGTATACGAGCAGAATGAAAAAGAAAAACAAGCAGCAAGTTCGAATTAACTCTGGATCTCTAAAGTTCGGTAAACAAAAAAGAAATTAATTTTATTGCTTTAAAAAATCGATAAAACAAGCTCAGTTGATCTGAAAATTTATTTTTAAAGCACGCTAATTTAACCGAAATTTGCATCGCAAAGAAATTTGCATTAAAACTAGCTTGACACTGCTTTAAGCCCGAGACGCGCGCGCGCGCGCGCCAAATCGTCAATCAATCCTCCGAAAAATATATCATTTTAATATCTGGGATATAAGACGACAAAAAAATTTGGTAATATCGTCATCATTGTAGTGCCGATAGAAGATCAAATAAAAGTAAATAACCCTAAAAATGGTAATCCGTGATTCTTAGCCCCGGCGAAACAACATCGAAAGGGGGGAAAAAAGGGAAAAAACAAAAACGAATGTTTATACAAGACATTAAAAAATGTTTTATTGACCCGACTCTCCTATATTTTCTGTTATAGTTCACTAACGAATGCACGACACGGCGAAAGAAAAAAGCCGGTCGAACTGGCTATATACATTTTTCTCGCGTCTTCAGTCCCGCTGTAAATTATCGAACTTTTTCCAAGTAATATTCGCCGCTTGAGAATCTAAAAATACCCTCCATCGAAAAAAAAATAAATAAATAAACTATAAGGCCACAATATTCAGAACGTACAAAACGAAAATCCAACTAGTTCATCCGCGATTGTGCAGTCGCCATTTCTCCGATAAGCGTTTAAACATCGCAGCTTTCAATTGACCAAAGCACAAGATTTCACTCTGCTCGGGGTACATACAACATTAGCGCGCGGAGAAAGAGAGAAAACGCGAGTGAAGAACCAACTATATCCGATATAGCTTTTCGCTGCAGAGCCAACGAATCAGATCGGGCGCGTCGATCTGCGAGTCGAGCGCTCGGTAATGAGACGTCACGTTTGTCCGATTTATGCTGCCCCCAGCTTTTCTTTTTTTTTACTTATCCACCTTGCTATCGTCGTTGTAATGCCACGCTGTGTGGATTTGTCCCGCGGCACAAATTGTCCGTCTCGATATCTTGCCGGCCTATCGGTATACACAGCACCCTGTACCTGCTACCTGTTACCATATACCGATTTTCCTCCAAACCTTCGCTCGAAGCACCTCTTCCGATTCGGATAAACCAGCGAGTTATGGATACACCGTGTTGCGACATGAAAGAGCGCGTATCGCAATCTGCAAAAAAAAAAAAAGGAACAATCACGTAGAGCCGAGGAAGGAAAGGGCAGTCCTCTCGGCCTTTAAAATCCGTTGTATTTCATCTATCCAAGCCGGTTAATAACAGTGATCAAGGAAAACCGACGAAGAAGCACACTAAATCGTCGGGACGATAGATCGGAAATCGGCAAACGGACGCAAGAGAGAGAGAAAGACCGTTGCAGAAGCGAGAAAGAGAGAAGACACGCAAGATCCTCTGTAAGCTACGGCTGTAAGAGGCGCGACACTGCGTACGCAAGAAGCCCAGCCCAGAGGGCCAGGTTTGAAGATACGCAACAACGCGCCGCCGGGCTCTCTTTTCGCAAACGGCCAGGCGAGCGTGTCGGCCTTCTTGCCCTCGCGAGCGGAAAGCCGAGTCTCTCTGGCGCTGCTGTGTACTGTGACGAATGCGCGCGAAGGATATATGGCTTTCCTTGAACTTCAAGGAACCCTGGGTAAACCCCCCCCCGCCCCTCACAGAGAGAACTGGTATTAGTCTCTTAAAAGTTATTAGTCGATCAACTTTTCGTCGCGTTTAATTACCAATTTCGTTCTTCCGAACTCTCTAGACGACTGTGTAGGCAAGTTTTTCGGGTTCTCCGAGGGACATGAACTCGTCCGGCCGCTCGTGAATTGACTTAATCGTATATGGTAATCGATGAGTCGGCTGCTCGAATAACGGTCACCCCTCCCGCGCGAGCACATAGCGCACCTAAGGAGCGTCCCGATTTTTACACGAGCGCTGCGGTTCATTTGATTTAGGGAGACGTTTTAGCTGACTGTCTTCTCTTTATTATCGATCAATTCATTAGCATTTGCCGATCGGTCACCGTGCAATTGCTCGTGGATCTTATTATCGTGACAATGTAATTAGTTCCGTGAATTTCAAGCCGGATTTTGTTGGAGCGTTGGGTATGGGATTGAATTAATTTTACGCGGCGGGGACAGTAAAATCGATCGTTCGGTCCACGTGTGATTATTCAAAATATTGTAAACAATCGTATATTACAAATAATTGTCAATTTGGCATTTCGAGTAACGCGCGCTTATCGAGTACTCATTATGTTTAACTCGGCGTTTAATTATATACAAACACGGAAGAGCATTAGTTGCGACGCTCGGTTGATAGGCACTTTTACTTAATCGGATGCCTTGATTTACGCACATGACGCGAAACCGTAATTGCCGAGAATTTTTTTTTTTTTCGTTGGTAATTCGATGGGGATACTCGGTATTAGCGGTGACGTTGCAAAAATTTAGTAAAACGCACGCGGCTATAGTCGCGTTGCCGAGCGACGACGACGAGTGTGTCGAATAGTAAAAGCAGGATTCCATAGCTCTTTGGCTGTGAATCGATGGAAAAACAAAAGTTTATATATATATATATATAAAATTAAGCCGGTTTAAAATGCTTGGGCCGTTTTTAATGTAGAGTAAACGCTGTTTTAAAGGCGTTACGCAATAGTAACTTGCGTCTAATAAAACTTTAATGCTACAAACGGTGTATAAGCCTTGGCGGGCGGCAGGAAGCGTGAAAAAAGTTTTTGATTGAATTTCGTTGATGTTAGAGCCCCCCCGTAACTATTTCACCTTTCAATCATAACTGCCGGTTTTACCAATTTCTTTTTCTCTTTTTGCTTATGCCGTTTAATTGACACCTTTATGGTATAGTCTTACCTAAACAAGCGTTACGGAGCGGCCAAGGCATGCTGTTATTTAAATTTCTTAAGGAAAAAAAAAAAGAAACGAGCGATCGGCCGAATATTCGAGGAATTCAACGGATTTGTCGGTTGTAATTATTCGGATTTGAGGGCCAACGTTTTCGTTGGCAAAGCGCATTACGTAAGGTCGGCGCGGCTATAACGGAGAGCTCTGTGTGTAGCTAATTTTCCAGCGCTAATGCAACGGTTATTCGAAATTCGTCTTAAATCGTGAAATTAAGTGTTTCTAAATTTCCGTGAGCCAGAGGCCTTTCTCGTAATTGCAAATTTGTTTCTACCCCGATACGGCTTGGACTTGCGTGTCACGGCCAAATTTTCAACTTTCCTTTGATTAAAGGTGTTTGTTTCTTTTTTTTTTGTTTTTGTAATTGAGAAAAAAGAGTAATATTATTTTTTAATAATAGCTTGTTTTATTAAATCTTTTTAATAATTTAATGCTCAAACTAGTTTTGACAAACTGTACATCATAGATATATTTACATTATAGGTTTAAGTATAAAAATAATTTTCACTTGATCAAGCTACACATACCTATCAATACATATTACGATGTCAGTTACAAATACTATTCAATACTCTAGGATTCATAAATATGAGGCCTTACAAAATATATTTATTATTATAAATTAAAAAAACGCGTTTGTACAAAAAAATGTAACATAATTTATTTAGGATAGAAAATTAGGAACTTTTCTTTCGCCTTGTTAATTATTAACAAGATTATTTCTATTTTTAAAAGTCAAACAAAGCTATTAACATCCCTGCTATCAAGTTCGGTGTTCAAGTTTACAGTTTGGGTGATTTGATTATGCCTAATACTCTGCATATGTTTTTTTAAATTCTTATTATTATTGGTTTTGTAAGCACAAGGGATGCAGTGAAAGAGAACCTCTTGCTTGCAGCAAGTAAAGTGCCGCTTCAAATTGTTAATAGTATCATAGTTTTTGCCACACTTTGTGCAGTTTTTTTCACTAGTTTGAAACTCGCATAATTTGGTTTTCACATGGTACATCATACGACCATATGTTTCACACTTGACGTAGCATTTTTTACATTGAAAAATTAACTTTGTTTTGCAGGTTTTGCATTTTACATCATTTCTGATAGAATTTTTATCCATTATCTTTTTACATTGGAAACAGTATCGATCAAAAAATTTATATGAAGATGCTGAAAATTTATAACAGGGTAATTAATATAATTTATTAATAATATTAATTAAATAAATATATGTAGCTTATGTATATTTTCAAAAATTATTTTAGAAGACTTACTCTTTTCTATTGCACTCTTGGATGCCTTTGGCTTTTTAGGTTTTACTTCTGGTACTGGAAGTCTTTCCAAGACTATTTTTGCATCTTTGACATAAAACAATTTGTCAGAAACTTTTACTTGGATGACATTATCTGAAGATAAAAACATATTTTAATACAGGGCATAATTAAAATTCATATAAATTTTCATATAAAATTCATAGTACAAATACGCACTTGAAACAGGTTTTGTAGTATTATTTTCTACACTACAGTTAAAATTATCTTTCATGCCATTATTAACTTCCATTATCCCATTAAGTATACTTTCTGTAAAATTTATAATTTTGGAAAATTATTAAATAATAAATCATAGTTGAAGCTTAATAATTAAAATTCATACCTAAATCAGACAATTCTTCATACATTGAAAAATTATCATTAAACTCGAAGTCCTGCTCTCCAAGACATTCCAATAAATTTTCTTTATTTTCATCTATATCGCCAAAAATATCAGTCTCTTTCATTCCTAGAACATAATAAAAATAAAAACAAAATTATAAAACCGTTCTCAATGTGTTGAATAACAGTAAAAATTTAATATTTGCATAAAAATACCAAAGCTATCTTCAACAGGAGATTCTTCAAATGTTTCATTTATACTCGATAAAGTTAGATTCGATGCTGGCTTATTAAACACGCTCTCAGAAGCCAAAAGATCAAAATCAGTTGAATTAACTGTATCCGTATCTGCAACAAATATTACACAATTTGCAATATTAATTGAAAATAGGTTAAACAATGGTTCTAAAGCCAAACACAAACAAACACAAAATTCTTACCACAATCATCAAACATTTGCAAGTCATCATTGCACAACAACGGTATTTCTTCGCTTTTCTTGCTTATATCAATACCCAGCCCTACCTCACCTGTAAACAACAAATTCATTGACGTTAAATTTGATTGTCATTCAAGGAAAAAAAATGTAATAAACAAACCATAACACTGTAGATTACCAAAATTTTCATAATCCATCGTACCTTGCGCCGTTTGATTAATACTTAGAAAAGCGACGTTCCACAAAGCCGGGCTACTGTTTTCTACTGCGTTGAAATCAAACGAATTTACATCACTCAATTTATCTGCAAAATACGCAAGTATCCAATTTCAGACTTTTAGATAAGCTAAAGCTCTTAATAAAGCGATCGTTAACTCTTAGCATACATACCTGGAAAATTAACGAAAAAGTCGTGTAAATTTGAAAACATGTTCTCTTGAAAGTCATCCATGGCGTAAGTGCAGAGGCCACTCATTTTTTTATTTGCACGTGACAATATGTTGTCTCGTGTCGACGCAAACGAAAAAAGATGGCACTTGATTAACTAGTCAGTATGACAACTGCTTCAGTCCATACGCTCCAAACGATTATCCTCGATTCTCTTGACCATCACTGACTGTACTAATCGTTTCTCGGTAATTGTTTACTCCAAACAACTAACCTTATTGCATAAGATTACAAATCTACTGTTGTCGCTGATCTATATATCTACAAAATTGTCGAAAATCCTTTCAAACGCTAATTCAGGGCATAAACGCGCGAGAGAATCGCGCACATCCGAAGGTATATCCGCTTTTACTATTTACGCGATACGAACTTGATTAGCCGATTATATTCATGCACGTGCTTCGGTAACCATCTTCATCAAAACAACGGCCACGCACTCAACTACTCGATATTTTCAAACCTGTGCGCGATAAATAATAGAGCAACAAACGACTGCTTCAGATGCATCTAATTCACGAATTGATATTGTTTTCTCACTCGCTCTCGCGCTAAAACCGGCCGGATTCGAGATGGTTACGACTGGCTTGGATTTATCAGTGGGCTGCTCTCGCGTGATAAACGTGGCTACTGTAACAAGTTGTCATACGAACGGCGTTTATCATGAAACTGCTTTCCCCCCCCCCCCCCCCACCCCACCCCTACGCGCACACAAACAGGCACACGGCGCGACGCTTATTCCGATTCCGAGAAGTTCGCTCGCTCGTCTGTTCGTTCTTGATGAAACATGTAAATATTACATTTGAAATCGTTCGCGCCGTAGCTACTTACTTACAACTGCGTCCGACTTTTGGAATTGGATGAACAAAATGTCAAAAGTGTGTTTCCTTATTTTTTGGAATATAATGTAACTTTATATTACTTATTTGTTTCTTTTTTTTATTTTTTATGTTACATAGTGAATATAATAGTTTACATAACCTGTTTTGAAGTATTAAGTAAGAAAGAAATAATGAAATTGTTTTTTTAAAGAAATAACGAAAAAAATGAAGATCGATGCACGTTATGAGTATTGTGGACTCCGAAATATTGTTTTTAACGTCATGTATTATACTTATGTAATGATTATTAACACTACGAATTTTTTACTCGCACATTCAAAAATGAAGTTTCAATTGAAAATTTTTTCAGTTGATAATATTTTTTAAACTAGTATTCGATATATGGAAAGAAATAAACGTCAAATTAATTTTTCACGATGTATTTATTTCAAATCTCTTAAAAACTGTAACAATAGAACGAAAATCATTTCAATCTTTATTATCCGACTTGTGTTCTTTCTTATGATGCCGCAGTTGGCCGTAAGTTTTTCTTCTGGCATTACACACTAAACATTGATACATCAATACGCTATTACAGGACCTGCAACTTTCGTCAAATTTCGTAGATAAATTTAAAAACGTCTCGTCGCAGAGTTCACAGTAACGCGAATAAGTTCTCCTCGTAGTCTCTGGAAAAAAAATATTATTTTTGTACGCTTTATTTAAGTTTCCTCAAATAGTTGGCTTATTTAAAAATAATTACCGTATTTCCTGGCAGGCGCGACACTTGTCTGTGCATTTGCGTCTGCATTACTATCCACAGATGCTAAAATAATGAAAATTTCTCAATAAAAATAAACAGAATAATATCCAAGCATTTCATAAAATTACTCTCATTACGTTTTTCATGATATCTCTCAATATGCTCCCTCAAAATCCACTTGTAAACACTCTTATAAGAGCAATAATCACATTGCAAATTCGCCTCCTTCCCGCAGTATCTAAGATGCAGCTTCATGCGCACGCTGTTTTTGAATGATTTCGAGCATTTGGGACAGTCAGCTGTTTGCGAATCAACGGGGTGCTTAACATTTTTATGATGCCTTATTTTACCGTAATCCGCTTCCCTGTGATTGCATATCATGCACTGATACGTTAATGCGCCCTCGCAATTCGGGCACGATACGTCTCGTTTTATCGAGAGTTTGGAAAAACTCTCGTCACATTGGCCGCAGTAGCGCGTAAACGCTCTTCTCGATAAGTCTGTGAAACAAAAGAAATTTTGAAAATGGATGCAGCGTTCAAGTTGCTCTCGCTTTTAAAAACGGATCGTTTTTTGTTTGAATGACGGTTACCTTGCGAGCTGCTGCTCTCTGTACTTGTTGTATCTGCGTAAGGGATAAAATCAAAAAGAATACGTGTTAAATTTTATGTCATATTATTAAATAAAAAAAAATTAAAATAAATATTAAATATACTTGTGTAATGCGCTGGGTGGCGATGTTTAATGTGCTTTTTCAAATCCCACTTGAAAATAACCTTAACGTCGCAGTGATCGCATTGAAATTGCGGCTCTTTACCGCAAAATCGAAGATGAGTTTTCAAATGATTGCTTTTTTTGAATGTTCTGTCGCAGTTACCGCATAATTTATCGTTAGATGCAGTTTTATGCGACTTTTTCCTGTGATATTTCAATTTGGGAAGGGTATCTTGTTTATAATTGCAGATAGCACACTGATACATTAACTGCTTCTTACAATTCGGGCACTTTTCGTCACGTTTCAGCAGGAGATTAATAAACGTCTCGTCGCATTGTGTGCAGTAACGCGAATACATTGGTTTTGACGTTTCTGAAATTTGTAAATGATTTTTCAGTTTTTTATTTTTTCAAAATTAAAAATTCTTGAATTTATTCAAATTGTTTCAAGAAATTTATTAATACGTACGTCAGTTGTTCGCGTAAAAATGCAAATTGTACGCAATAAATACAGCTGCATAAAATGCTCTTTTAAATAGTAAAAATAACAACTTACCGGGCTTCTCCATCGTCGTGAACTTTTCCTTCTTCTTTAATTACGACAGCACTTATTATATTTTTCATAATTTCATTTTGTATATATTATATTAGCTAGTCATTCTCAAGTTCTAAGGTATTATTGCAGAACACACATCGATTTTACTTCGACCGTTGACGCGAGGCAAAGATTTACGGTTGTCAAAGTGCGTGGTCTGACGAGCACTGTTATATATTATTGTGACTTTTCATCAATGACAGGCAAAGTAGTGGCGTGTTTCTAAGAACTTTCTTCGGAAGTGTATGTTTCGTTTCTCTATCCTAATAGCTCCATTGTAAAATTTTATCAAGTGCGTAGATAACTCTTTTTTTTTCGTTTTTTACCTGATTAAATAAACTGGTACAGTAGGCTTCGTTATTATTATTTTTGTTTAATGAGAGAAAATTATTGCTGTTTTTAGATGTGAATTTAATAGCCATTATTTTAAGCTCAAAAATAAATAAAACAAACCCAACGGAATGCAATTTTCGCTACTGAATTATTACTGTTTCTTTACGCAAAAAAAAATATAAATATAAATATCTGCCAGTGTTCGTGCGCTTGCTACGGGAACCGAGAGGCAACTGAGAGAAGCAGAAATTTTACCTGCAAGGGGTCCCCCTCGCTTGTGAACCGTTTTAGGGTCGAACAGGACCTGCTCCCCCTTCCCCAATGTCCTTCAGTTCCAGAACATAACGGTCGTCTAGTTGGTCAGGGTCGATTTAAAGATTCCGAAAAGAAGAAGAAGCCCATAAAACGCCTAACTGTATTGCAGTATCCCCCCTAGACTCTGAATACTTAATCAAACCCTCTCGACACATAAAAACACACAAAGATTCATATGAACGCCGTGCACTGACGAATTTCTTTTTCGCAAATTTTAAAATCCCAAGTCTAAACGCTTGAAGCAGATATCGACCGAGCACTGTGTCGTCTTATCCCACTCGGTTTACCGATGACGCACGTCTATTACACGCCGGCGACTTATTTACGTAGGCGTGATGTACGATTAGATTGTCGCGTTCTCTCCCGAGAGCCAACCGAAACTTTCAGCGAGTCCCATTTGTGCTCGAATTCGCTAATCAAACTCCTCTCGCTCTGTTTAGAAAAACAACGAAGTTGCGATTTGACGTGCGGTTGTTGCGCAATACGAGAGATCTGTCGATTCTTTCGGGCAAGGAACTGCGCTTGTAAATAGACTCTTTCCCCCCCGATGCGCTTTCACGTGTGCGCTCCCGTTTTCGCGCCACCATAGCATTAATGCTTCCACGGGCTCGTTAACGTTGTACCCGGAAAGTAAGAGTTTTGAGAGCGATTGCGCAATGTAGCGCGGATTGGATTCCTGATTAATTATTGATGATGCCGATGGGAAAGTGCGTTTGTTAAGGCCTCGTCTCGACTGTAGGATCTATAATATTCTGGTTCTTCTCTTTTTTTCTTTTTTTTTAGGACTGCTTTAAACAATTTCGTTAGAGATGCTGGTATATATTTTTTTTCAAGTTAGAGATTTTTAACGAGACGAATTTGAATTAAAGAGTTATAAAATGGTTGATATATCGTTGGCAAAAAGAAATGTCCCGAGCGTCCAGCTATTTCTTTTTTTTTTTTTTTTTTTTTCATTTAACTAAAAAAAAGGAGCCGAATTTTTATTTTTATAATAGGGACGAGGAAGAAAAATGTGCGTCTATTTATTATTCGACTGCGCCGTAGAGTAAGGGAAAAAATTTTGATGTTTACGCGTGGCCGAGCGCAAAATTTAATTAAAAATTTTTCGGTGTATTTATAAAACGCCTCTGATGCCTGCGTGTTTGGTTGATTTTTATACGGCTGCCGGTGTAAATTAATGCGTGCTTCCTTTTTTTCGTCTCATATACGTGTCGCGAGTTCTTCAACGCCGGCATTACAAGATAAAATATTTGTGCGTCCATTTATTAATTTGAACTTTTTAACGCCAAACTGAAACTTGTGTGCGTGGAATCGCTATGAATAAATAACGTATCGATGCGTCGCTCGTGAACGAGAACCGAAGCTAATTGGTACAGTTTTTTTAAACTCTGTATTATTTTGGGCTTTTGAAATTGGAATAATTTTTTCGTTTCGACTTTTTCTTGGCGATCCTGAAAGAATACCTCGCTTTGAATAAAAACGATTTGTCCAAATTTGTTTTCCAAGAGATTTTGTTTATGCAGTCTGATGTTTATAAGTCAATCTATTTTCAAAGTCGTAGGCTAAAAGCGGCTTGATTTGGGCACGACTGAACGCAAAACAGTTCTCGTCCGATCACTGAAGTTAAACAGCATTGAGCGCGGTTAGTACTTGGATGGGTGACCGCTTGGGAACCCCGCGTGCCGTTGTCTTCCTTTTTGTTTTTGTTCGGCTTTCATTTTTAACATTTATTTACTTTCTATAATGTACTTGTAAATAAATTTTTTAAAAAACACCCTTCAGTCATAGCCTATCCTCGTTAGCTTTTCCAAATCAATGTTTTTGGTATTCAAATGAACAACTCAAACGTAATTAGTAAAATTCAATCGAGAAATATTCTCCTTGCCACATTGAGTCATAAAAAAGTCATAGTCCTGACGTAGCTTGTAAGAAGAAAAAAAAAGGAAAAATATTGCCTTCGTTACCCATTAGTCTCGGTCTCGACTTCATAAGATTATTACAAATTCTTTAATCCCGTCCAACGTAACAGGCGCATCTACTTAGCATACATAGGACATTACGCATTGCGTAACGTTGCGGAAGCGCAAAATTAATTAATCACTTTTGTATATGCCGACTTCACCCTCCCGTCAAAAATCAATCAATTTTCCTTCGACGCGTCAAATATATTCACGACCGCTTATCCATTAAAGCGTCATCAATTGCGAATCCTTTGTCTTGCCTCTTTCATTCTCATTTCTTATCTTTTTTTTCGCGCGAGTAAAATGAAGAAAAAAGCAATTTTCCGCATTTATTTCTAATTTTCTCGAAACAGTACAATCTCGAGCTTTTCTTCAATTTTCTTTTAGAGCGGTTTTGCATGTCGATCCGTAGGACTCGGAAAAATATTGTTGCTGTTATTGCACAATTCGAAATAAATCACTCGCTCCTTCATTCATCCTTTCGTTCTGCTTCGAAGTAAATTAATTTTGCCTTCGCTTACTCATTTATACGTGTATGGGTTAACGTCTTACCCCCTTTAGCTGTTAAGAAGCATTTCAACTCTCTCTCCCTTTTTTTTGCATTTTGCTTCGACGGTTGCCGAGAAAACAGGACCGTAATCTTTTGCTGAAAACTTTTACAACTTATTATATGCAGCTGGGAACAAAGATCTCGTTTGTCAAAGGTCTTTTGAGCAATAGCATTGATTTTTATTTGTTTTTTTTTTCAACGAGAAGCTTTATAATTTACCGAGTAGCGTATATGAATACGGATTTGCGCTCGATTTTAGTTTATTATTGCGATTATTTAGAATCTACAGTTCAACTAATTTTATATTAGTCAAGACTATCTTGTTTACTCTAGTTCAAAATTTCCTCGAAATTTTAATTTAGTATCTTTTAAAATAAAGCATGCGTATACCCAAACACTTTTCCAAAACAATCGCCCAACCCAAATTGTAAAAAAAAAGAAAATATCAAACGTCATCGATTTATTTCGCTACTTTTCATGAAAAAACGTCACAGGGCATATATTTATAAACTCCATCAATAAGCGCACATGATTAACCGACTCTTTTTTCAATTGATCCAAGTTGACGCAGCCCGATCCAAGTTTTTTGATAAAAAAAAAAGAAGAGAGTCATCGAAACTCTATTATTAATTACATCCATTTATAAACTAATATTTCTCTATAATTATCAAATTAATAAGCCCTCTTAAAGTATGCCAATAACGTGTGAACGTCTTTTTCTCTTTCTCTCTCTCTCTCTTTTCATCTCGACAGAGACACGAGCGGGGTGCTGGGGTTGGGGCAAAAGAAGAATCAGTCGCATTTATCTAGCAAAAGATCTGCCGATTTATTTTGGGCCGTCGGGCATCCGCAAGAGCGAGAGAGAAGCGAAAACTTGATTGGAATCCGTTGCGCAATAGCCCAGCCAATCGAGAGTGAGAGAGAGACACTTTTTTTCTTATCGAACCTCTTCCTCTCTTTCCTTCAGCCAATGATTTTTCGTCGCTCTCTCTCTCTCTCTCTCTCTCTCTCTCTCTCTCTCTCTCTCTCGTACACACACGAGCGTCCGATCTATATCTGCTTGATAAACCGACTCGAGATTGGAATTCGGACGCAAACTCGTTCATATTTCGCTCGTATTTAATAGACTTTATTACACTGGGCATAATTTAACCATCGCTAAATGACTCTATTTTTTGTCTTTCTTCTCTATCTCCTTCTTTGACCAGCCTCAGTTGCGCAATTCGAATCTTTGATTCTGCTGAATTTAATTTTGATAGGATGGACGAGAATATTGTCAAGGTATATATGAAAGGCTTTTACATAATAATGACATAAACAACTCGACGTGCTCTTTTTTTTTGTCTGCAAATACGATTTATTGATCTACAGTTATTCATTACACGTGATAGCTCTCACGAATAATTAATTTAACAATATAACAATAATAATTAAAATAATAATTAATAGATGAGTATAATACAATAAGGTAATTATAATAATAATAAAACTTAATTATCCGTTTTTGCTTCCTATGACAGCTGCCTCAATGCCTTTTTAAGAGTTCCTAGCACACCTACAGAGTTGAGAATTTTGCTTTGTGTTATCCCAATTATTCTCCTGATCGGAAAATTTTAAAGATTCACAATTACTCCATTCTTTCATTTCACGAGTTTCTGTCCTATTTTTACAAGGACGTGTAAAGCATCCAAAACTCGATTGTGATTTGATAAAAATTTTCCAGCTTAAGAAATACAGTATTATGCTTTCTTGTTTTTTTAAAATTTTTTTTTCTTGACTTTTTTTTAATTTTTTTCGTTTTGTTTGCTTTTTTCATTTTTCGCTTCGTATAGATAATATGTTTCAAGCTTCGAAAAACCTGGTACAATGCTTCCATTTGACTTTCATAAAAAAGTTTATCGCTTTTCGCGGGCTAGACACCACCGCGCGCGGCGTTTACGTGCCCCACGGCCATAAATCCACATGTTAAGCATTAAAATAATAAAAGTAATTTGATAACGCACGCGATTTGCTAAAATAAAAAGGAAAAAAGAAAATGATAAAAATTCACGAGCGAAGAAAAAATGTAGAAGGCAGTTAAAAGTAAAACGTCGACGAAATCGTTAACTCGGCTTACACGTATCTCGTACAAGTTGTAAAATCGTCTAGAACGATACATGCATGTTACTTTTTTTTCGTTATGTTTTTTTATAAGAGTGCTAAATGCTTGTAGAATTGTGGAACGATGTTGAATGCACTAAGCGAAATCGCTAAACTTACAAGTTTTATACGTATGACTTTGTTTTGCACATTTAGTTTGAGAACGCATGCTTAGTTACGAGAAAGAGCAACGATCGCGTTACAATTCTTGTTACGTTTCATTGTATTATATATCATTTTACCTCTTAAACAACGATCGTATTCTTAAATCAAATTTTCCATTAAGTACTACGAAACACGAATTATTCGACTTCTGCCTTATAAAACAGTGCTTTTTTCCTTGTTTTTTTTTCTTTCTTACGCAACTTTTATTCCCATTCAAAGAAACTTGTTATTGCGATCCTAGATGTTGTTTACCAATTGAAACGAAACCTTCGTTATATTTCATTCATATCGTTATTATTAAAGCGGCCCCAATCATGGCCTGCTAAAAAAATGAACGCAAACAACCTTCCAGATCACAAATTACAAGTTTTCACAAATTTACGATATCATTTTAAGTATATTAACTCGATATCATATGATTGTTGAAATAATTACGACTGTAAACATTTATGCTACTTTAAAAAATTTACCAATATACTCTAATGTATAATAGTATATGTATATAGATATATCATTCTCAAATAAAAAGAATCAAAAAATTTGATAATTTTTTTTTTCATCTTTTGCAGGCGCATAGTCGAAAGCTGCATTGTACTTATTTTTTTCTTCATCTGCAACATCCATTAAGTCTCCGTTATGTACAGGGGAACACCTGGCTCTTACAACGCGATAAAATTATATATGATAAATCTACGTCTCTATGCTTTTTCGGTTCGTTTGGTTTACAAAGAAGGAATGTCAGGTTCAGCTAAGTGAACGTCATTTAAAAATGCACTAACTTTGTCATTAAGTACTTTGAAATAAGGCCAAGTGTTCCCCGTACCTCGAGACTTCGATCTGCAACTTGTGCGTCGTTCTCAGTTCAGCGGATCAACCTCTACGTAATCGTACATGAAGGAGGGCGGGGCGCTCGATTCGACCATCAGAATTTCTTCCTCGGAACTCAGCTCGGGGGAGTTCAGTTCCATGACGTCGTTATTCCAGACGTTAACGTCGGTACCGCCAATGTCCAGGCCGAGACGCAGATTATCAGGGGTGTCTCCGATCACAAAGTGCTCTTCAGTCAGAGGTAGAGAGTCCTTTAGTAAAATCCTGCAAGAATAATATTCCTATCGTTACTTATCCATCCAGAAAAACTTAAGTACAGAAAAGGCGTCGTATAGAAAATACAACTCACCAGATCTCCTCATTAGCGACGATATGAACTTTCGGAATGGGAAAGCCGTTGAAGGGCGAAGCGACGGGCAGAGTGTAGGCGCCCATGTTCTCAAAGATGATCCAGTCACCGAGCTCCATGTCGTGGAGCAGTACGTTCTCGACGACCTGATCGAGGCCGTCGCAGGTCGGGCCCCAGATGCTCGAGGGCACGAGCTTGCCGTGGCCGGGGCGCAGTGGCACCGGCGTCACGTGCTGATGATCGTAGAGCAGGCAATTGAAGGAGCCGTAGACGCCGTCGTTGATGTAGTACATGGTGTGGATGACCGGGCCCTCGCCGTCGGCGCGCACCGCGCGCTTGCTGTGGATCGCGGTGGCGAGGGTGAACGCCGAGGCTACGTAGAAACGACCTGGCTCGGCGATTATGTGCACATCGTTGTCTGAAACGCGATTGAAAGAAGAAAAAAAGAAGTTGGTTAGTTAGCTGTCTCTTTTTTTTTAAATTATTTTAACTAACGACTGTAACGATACTCACTTGGGAAGTACTGATCGAGAGCGCTGTTGACGACGTCGGCGATCTTATCGATGCTGGTGCCCTTGTCACCGGGGTAACCACCGCCGAGATCGAGAAAGTAGGGCTTGAAGCCGATGTCGGTGGCGAGATCAAAAAGGTTCTTGGCGTGGCAGATGGCGCGACGGAAGACCGGCGGATCCTGGCATCCGGAGCCCACGTGGAAGCTGATGCCAACGACGTCGAGGCCGAGCACGTGGGCCAGACGCAGGAGAGCGGGCGCCTCGTAAGTCGGATCGCAGCCGAACTTCATGCCCAGTTGGCACTGGGCCACCTCGGAGTCGCAGCGGATACGTAGAACGATCTGCGTGGGAAGCAGGGAGGATTTAATTAGCATCACACTCGGTATATCGATCGCGCGAGTGTAATCGGTTAATAATAGCTGCCTGGGGCCAATTATAAAACCAACTCACCTTAGCGCTCGGAAAGAGCTTCTTGATTTTGTGCAGCTCGCTCTCGTTGTCCACTGTCATGAGGTCGACGCCGACCGCAGCCGCGTGCCGGATGTGAGAGGCCGGCTTGGCTGGGTTGGCGAAGATGATGCGCGACGCGTCGACTCCGATGTCCAGCACCTTGTTGATCTCGTTCTGCAAGAGAACACGTACGCGTGAGTTTCTATCGAAGCTCAATCTGCGTTTTATGCGAGCACAGGATAAAACTTGTTGCATACCTTGGATGCACAGTCGAAACCGATGCCAAGGGAGGCAAGGACCTCCAATACAGTGAGATGGTCGTTGCACTTGACAGCGTAATAGGGCTCGACGCGGGGCATCTTCTCCTTCCAGGTCTGGTGCTTGTGCACGATGTCTCCGATGTCGAGCACGTAAAAGGCCTCCTCCTGGAGGCCGCTGTTCGCGATGTCCTTGATCACGGTCATCAAAGTGGAAGTGTTGTTCAGCACGTGGATGCGTTCGTCCTGATTCATTACCTTCATTTTGATTGGTTTTTTGTTGGCTTTCTTTACAAAACTTGCAAATTAATATGATAGACTATTGAACTCTGTGGTAGCTAGGCAGCAAACTGAAAAGAGACAAACAAATAATTTTTTTTTTAATTTCTCGTCTGAATAATTGTTTTTTATTCTGCTTTAGTGGATGTATGGTTTTCTCGTGTATATACTTCTGGAAATACCGATGATTTTTCCTCCGAAAAATTCCACGTGAACATTTTTCACGTTGGGATTCGTGAGTGAACAGATGTTTGATAAAAAAATTTGTCTTGATAAAGTCAAATTGATCATGA
Source organism: Anagyrus pseudococci (assembly GCA_030522585.1). Classification (NCBI taxonomy): domain Eukaryota; kingdom Metazoa; phylum Arthropoda; class Insecta; order Hymenoptera; family Encyrtidae; genus Anagyrus; species Anagyrus pseudococci. The sequence goes on along the minus strand of JAPYYQ010000751.1, from coordinate 107,792 downwards.
AGCCATTTGCGATTGGATAATGTATCCTTGTTTGATCAATCAGTGCGTCATTTTCCACGCGATTTTTTAATGAAAATATTTAACGATGCGCTCGTCGAGAAGGAAAGAGAAAAGTTTAGCGTGATCGGTGAAAAGTAAATGTTAAACGATCGTTTGAAATTATCAAACCGATTAACTTTAGTTATTCATTTCTGATTTATATTGTCGTTAAAATTGAGAGGAAAGTTTACTTGCTTCGAGAGTCAGAGTCGAAAAATAATGTACTTTTATTATTAAAAAAATTTGTGACGCTTGTAATTAAAAAAAAATAATTCGTAAGCTACTTTCATAAAACACCAGTAGATTTCGACCAATCTAGCCCAATTAAACGAATCGGTTAAATTAAAAACGCTGATCAAACTCTTTCACGCTACTAAAACTAACTTTCAACTTCTGTGTTCTTTCACATACTCAGCATATTAAAAAGAAAAGAGAAAAAAGTAGAAAGTAATATAATATTACTCAAAATAATCTGTTTCAAGTACAAACTTATCTCGTCTTTTACAAATTGCCGTTCACGTGATTTCTCGGTAGCGGCTATCTTTTATTTATCGATCATTTATTAAACAATTTTTATATTAACATTTTCCCGACGTTTTATCGAAATATTCATAAGTCATACACAAATAGAAGTAAAGTATATAAGACGTATAGGCAAAAAATGGAGAACGATCTTTGCTAAAGATTACGATATAATATTATCGATAAAGCGTTAATCGGTTATCAATAATTTACTTTGCTGTCAGGTGATGAACAAAGGAATGTCGAAAGCGTCGTAAGAAGCAAATGACATTCATATATTAAAAATTGAAAAGAAAAAAGATAAAAAACCCAATAAGGATTTATATTTGGGGTCAACCGAGACCGGGGATGTTAAACTTGTATACCACGAGTGGTATCACCAACCACGCGATTGGTCGTAGTCGTTGAAAAAATCCAAAGCTTTCTTGCGCAAAGACGAAGATAAGGCTGTATATATATGTATAAGATTATTATTCCTCAACTTTATGTGTGAGTATGTGTGTGTGTGCGTGTATTTTTATATGTGTACTTTAGCGAGTGTATTGTACTTACGAGGCAGCTGTCAATTAAAATGATGAGAGTCGTGGGGGAGGTGGGGGGATTAACGCGAAGATCTGTGTGTTAGGGGTGCTAGCAAAGCCACGGGGGCTCTGCGTTCAGGGCCAACTTCCAGTTGCCGCTGCTGCTCAAGCACCCGACAACAGACTGGTCGACCAGCCTCTCGCAGACGGAACCCTGTAACAAACAAGCGACAACATTTTATTATGGTTACAACATTTAGTTCAATTTTTTTTTTCAATTTCACTGGAATTTTTATGCGATAGGACATGTGTGCTTGGAAGGAGAGGTTGAGAGTGTCGTCCGCACAATCGGATTGTTTATCTTTGATTAGGTAGATAAGGAAAACGCGAGAATATGCTGCATCACAAACAACGGTTGTAATGAGCATTTCTCTTTATGGTTGTCTAGACTCGGCGCTTTCAGATAATTTCGTTGACGTAATCATTTTATCCTGCGCGACTGATTACTACAAATATATATGGGTAGCTCGCTTGATAATTGTCTCGCTCGCCGACGTAACGGCACAAGTGATTCATTTGACGAGTTTACATTAATAGCATTTGTTGAAAAAGTTTATTCGATTATTCTGTAACAGATCACGAGTTCGAAAGCTCTAAATTCAATTTTATGTCTTGTCAATATTTTATTTTGAAACGTTCAACATTGATTGTACATACTTTAAAACTTATCGATCATCTCGATTGAAAATGTATCGTATTAGAAAAAGTCTAGTTGTTGTAAAAAAAGAGACTTTTCGTATTGACGTCTTGTCTTAATCGGTACGAATAAATAAAACATATTACAGTGCAAAATGAAAAAATAATGAAATAATAAAAACTATTATGACTTTAAAATATTATCAACGTCTTTATATCTTAGAATGGCATGTATCGAGAAACACTTGAACACGTACATACCATTAAATTAAGATTACATCTAAAATACGCGTACATATATTTTAAAATGCAAGTCACAGCATTTTTAAACAAGTTATGTTCAACAGGAAGAATGATACTTTTTTTTTATCTACGAACGTATTCAAATTTTTCAAATTGTAACTCGAGGTATTTTTAAAAGCGTTAAAAAACATCCGCTAATTGCAAATTGCTTCAGTTTTAATCGGTCTAGCTGAGAAGAATATAAAGTTTAATATTACTTTTCGAACTGAATTATTAACTGATAAGAGAATGAATAACGAGCACAATGTACGTCGCGCACTTGGTAAATCCAATAAGTTATCGTTTAAAGAAAACAACCGCTCGACTCGCTGAGTTGTATTTAAAGCTATCAAAATTATACTCGACATCCGCAACTTGGAATATAAAACTCTTTCACCATCCAAACTTCTAAAAAAATACCCCCTTCCCTCTAAAAAACTCAAAAAATCGAAAAGCAAAGATAACCTAACGATAAACCGGTATTAAAATGAGAATAAAATAGACAAACCTTTACGTTGGGCGTAATTCTCGTGCCGTCTTTATCACACATACAATAAACTCCACTCCCGTCAGTAAGAGTCGCACAGCGAGTAACGAATCCCTGGCTGCTCGTCGTTTGACTGACCACCCAACTTGAATTATAGGCTCACTTTCCCAACGGACCGCACACGGTCCGAAGAAAGAGAGAAGGGGCAAGAGGAGGGTTAAATCGGACGCCGATTTGTCCGATAGACAAAACTGTGCGCGCGAAAATGGAGAAAAGAGAATAGGAGGGTACGGGGGGAGAGACACGCGTCTATAGGAGAGCAGCAAGCTCGGCGAAATTTAGCGCGGCTCTGAGCCCGTAGCTGAGCGCCGGTCTCGTATTTATACGAGCCAGATAAGCTATCAGCCGACGAGCCCGTGATCCCCCCGCTTGTCTCTCTCTCTCTCTCACTTACTTCTCTGCGATCTCTTATCGGCTTGGATCCCGGGGCCCGATGTTATATATACGCACTGTGAGTAGGGGGGCCACGCGCGCACGTCAATGACGCCCCAGCCGCCTTTTTTTTCCTTTTTTTTTCATTTTGCGCATGAAGCGGCGTAGTTATACTCTCTCGAGTGCACGCTCCCCCCTTACCCTACACCCAATCCCCGCTCCTTTTATTCTCGTTATTCTTGGATTAGCGAGGGGTAACTGAGACGCGCGCGTGTGGCTCTTATCGCAAATGACAATTGTCGCGCTCGGCATGGGGCGAGAGATCATGCGTTGTCGTTTATTACAAGGATTTTTCAGGTAGATCGTTATATTTTGCCGATGGAATGGCGTGGGAATATTGAGCCGGTACGAGGATCTTTTTGGCAATTTTCAAACAGTTACTTTTACTATTTTTCTTTTTTGTAAAAAAAAATTTTTTTAAATTCTTTTCTCGTGTACTTTTTTTTTCTAATATAATAAATAATTCTGTGTATATTGGACACGAGATCATTAGCATAAATAAATACTGGTTATAACTGACTTACAACGCTGGTTCTGACCCTACACATTCTTGTCACATGTACTTAAATCAAATTAAACTATAACACGAAAAATTTAAATGTTTTTAATACTTTTCCCTTTTATATAGGACATGATTTTAATAAGTTCACGCATTTCAGCACGTGATATGCAAAGTTCGTTTTCGATTGTTCCCTGAATCTTATCAAACAACATTATTAAAACTTTCAAGGAAAGAATAAAACTTTTAAATCAGGAATCGTGAACGAACGTCGTATCCTGATTCCGTATTGAAGAATCAGAAAGAATTTTGAGACCTAAAAGACAATGCTACTCAGATACATTTATTTATCAAGATTTTTTATTAAATTTCAAGCTGAATGACATTTTTTTCAAGTTAGGAAAAATAAACAGCATCTTTATTTTTTTTTTATTTTTCTTTTGCGACGTAAACTGAACTGCAATAGCAACATATCAAAATTTTTGTTGATATTTTAAAATCTCAACGTTCGTTAATTGAAAAAGAAATCACTTGTGTCCAGTTCGAACATTTTGCGCATAAAACAAATACTTGGAATCCCCCTTCGGGAAAAGAAAAAATCAATCGTAAATTTTATTTATTATGAACATTATCAATCGCGATCGAGAGATTCAGCATTCCAATTCAAAAATAATATTGATTCATTCATTACATAAGATTACAATGAATTGGCATCGTATTGTAATGTCGATAAATTAATCAAGCGTTTCATATTGCGAAAAAATTCCAATTTCTTTGTACTAATACTTCTCTAATATCTGACATCGGCGAGCGTACTCGAGATTACGATTTTCAAGAATCGCTCCGGCAGACTTATATACACGAATGATATAATTGATAATTAAAAATATTAAAAAGTATAACAAAATTATGACTTCGGTCATATTCTTAAAATAATAACAATGTTTCAAATTAATCGGCTGATCAATTAATTAGAATTACAAATCGCATTATAGCCAACCAGATTCGTATCGCAATCAGCTCTTATTAACGATTGCGATCGGCATTGATAAATTTAAACATTGACGCCAATTCCGACGACCATTACCACGAAAATCTCATAAAAATGCCTAGATCGATCTCTATAAACAATGTCGAAAGGAATACAAAAACAAATCCCTTCAACTCGAGAGAAATCAATGGCTCAATCGAAAATGATAGTAGAAAAATGAAAAATAACAAAAAAATCGCGACCTTGATCTTCGTATCAGAAGCTCGTTGAATATTGAGACAAAACAACATCATTTGAACACGTGAATTAAAAAGCGACAGTTTACAGAAAAGAACATCCGGTGTTGCAAGACAAATTTTTTAAAGTTGGGATAACACACGAAAACTGAGAATTTCTAGGATGTGAACTCTAGACAGTTTAAACTATGACGCAAGCCGTTATTTAGCGACAAGCGTAACTAATTGCGTAGCAAGAATAATTTCGAATGATCACATGGATTCGCGTGTAAACCACTTGTTGTTGACGTTGACGTCGAAGGGAGAACTTGAGATTGTTTGGTTTTTATTGGAACCGTATGGGATGTGACATTGATGATAGTTTATACATAGCACGTTCGGTTTTAATTGAGAGATATGCTTGAAAAGAGACTGATTAGGAGTATTGAAATTTTAATACGTGAGAGCATAGAAACGGTTTCTTAGAGAGAAGAAATTGAACGAACCGTGAATATTCAATTGCGAGGTTTTATAATATTAGTTCTATTTCATCTAATAAAATGAAGTGACAATAGATTAAATTTATCATTTCCAAAAAAAAAACATCTTTCTATTCGAATAACTGTAAAAATCCAACAATTAAGTGTACTTTTAGGTCCATAAAATCCAAATATAACCGACATTTTATCGCTCACGGAAACTCGGATTAAACTACTTGACTTTCAATTGCGCAAGCTGATAATCAAACGCCCGAATCAAAATTCTCGTATAGCCAACTAAAAATAAAAAAAAAAGGAGAATAAACTGCAATACAGAAAATTAAAAAAATCACGAATAAATTAGAAATATCGAAAAAGCGGGCTACATGTTTCTCGTTATCGGCGAGAAAAGCAGGACATTGAGAAACTAATGAGCAGTCAAGAGCACACGAGAGAGTATATACGCACGCGTACATAGCGAGTACGCGCGGGCGTCTTAATTGAGCGCAATTCCCCCCCCCCCCATACCCTCGACGTGCCCTTATCGTCCACTTAAGGATAAATCGAGAACGGCCAGCTTAACGAGCCAATAGAATTTCCGCCGGCAGTCATGTACGTGTACATTCTAGCTCGAAAGAGAAAGAGGGAAAAGCGCGCCTGAGATAAACACACCGGTTCGAACTGCTCTTTTTCCCTCTAAATCACGCAGGGAGGGAAAGAGAGAAAAAAAGAAACGAATTGGACGAGCAGGAAAATCGAGTATTACACATGACGTAATGAGAGACAAAGTTTACTTCGCACCTGTGGGGTATATAGATACGTATATACACATCCCTCCCACGAGCGCGTTTGTATACCCGGACATTTCGGACGAGCGATTAGATAGCCATCTGTGATTTTGCGCCTGTGTGTAGCGGTCGCACATGCACACGCGCGCTTGGTATTTCCAGGAATACAAACGACGGATAGGAAGGCTGGCGATCGATAGTCAACTGGTAGACTCTGCTCCGACTCGTTTTACCAAGTGGGATTGGTGAATTGCGCGGCGCGCGGGTTAAACGCCGGAGATGGTAGATATATGCCGTCTGATGTTTTTTTTCTTTTTGATTATCGACAGGAAAGTTGAAAATTCGACTCGTTAGCCATGATGACACTGCGGAAATTAAACGTTCTCTTTTGCCTTTGCTCATGATCAGTCAATCGAGTGTGAGTTTTTTTTTTATTTTAACGATACAGACGTGATGTGTACGATTTGGCGTGAAAGCTCTCGCAAGTTTCTAATCGCGCAATTGTTACGCGGCGTTTCCGCGAATAAGCGTTAGGCGTAACGAGGATTTATAAAAAGAAGAAAATATTTTACGAATTGACATAAGCCCCGTGTGTAACTATTTAAAGCCAACGATTACTAAGAACAACAGCCGCAAGATCTATCGAATCTATATATTTGAATTTCATGAGTTAACGAAACTCTCAAAGCTCTTCCCTCGAATTCTCCCTCCCTCCGCGACTTTCGCTCAAAGTTGCGTCATCGCTAAAAACTAAAATGATCCGATGCGTATTGAACTAAATACTTGGGTAAACCCGATAAGAAGCGTCGCTCTACATTTAGCATAAAAGTGACAAAAAAAAAAAAAATATCAAAAGCTCACGTCAGGCAAAAGAGCCTAGTCGGTTCATTCTAGTTTTTCTCTCTCCTTCCGTCAAAACCAACGTCGCACTTAAAGCGAGATAAGTTCGTCCAGATAATAAATCATTAATAAAAATTAAGCTCAAGAGCGTATCCGCCTGATAAGCTCTCCTAAGCTCTACTCTCCCCTCCCCTATCACACATCCATTTTCCCCAGAGTCTCGAGCTTTTTTTCCAACTACTCCCCCACACAGCTAAATATTCCAGTCGAATCGTCGGCGTTTATTCTTGTATTGCCAGTTGAGAGAGAGAGAGAGAGAGAGAGAGAGAGAGAGAGAGAGAGAGAGAGAAAGAGAGAGAGAGAGTGGATAGGACGAGAGAGGCGCGCATCATCTGTGTCGCGCGCGCGGACCTTCGAGCTCGCGTATTTTTAGCGGAGGCGCAGGGAGAGGGGGCGTGAGAGACAGCTATGCAAACAGACCGATGATTACGCGCATTGCTCTTCGCGAATATATACGCTTCTCTTGAGAGGCAGCTTGGATATATACATATGCACAACCTATAGCGCGTGTAATTGAATTTCAGCGAACTGGAACAACCTCGTGTGGCCAATGGAAAACCTGACCTGATTGCCGATTTGTTTGCGCTGTGCTACCCTCACGGGGAGAAGGTGAGATATAGGATGGCCTTGCTCTGACCTTTTTTTTTCGTTGGAACACAATGTTTCATTTTCAGTTTGGAATTTATGCTATACGTCATTCTTCATATAGTTTTGTAGGCGTTGGTCGGTTGATTAGTCGAGCTTGAATCGATTGATTAAGGGTTTGACTACAAGAGAAAAAAAAAGAAATTGACGAAGACGAGAGCGCGAAAGAGAATCGTTAAAAAGGACGAGAGACAGCGCACGATGTCGTCTTATCGCGCGCGTAGCGTCTCAAACGAATCCGTCACGCGCTCTCGTGCGCGCGTAACGCGTTCCTTCTAGAAAACAACGCCGAGCAACGTGGCCGCCTTGAACAAACAATTTTTTTCTTTTCTTCGCAAATTGCCACGACTTATTTTAACTCTCGTACCGCGACGACTCGGTAAAAGTATCTTGTTTGAACGAATTCCGGTGACAATAAAAAATGCTAATGAATATCCGAAAAAGCAGTCCCATACAAGTTCTTTGATCGAAAAAGCCATTAATCATTCGTTAACGGCGCGTATTATTCAGCGGAAAGTCCACAGACGCCGGCGCATCAACGTCAATAGACGCGAGAAGCTTGCGCACGCTACGAAACTCGCCCGAGTAAATAAGCCCCAGTGTCGTTATATTGCGATTATAGCCCCGACGCACGCAGAACAAATTCCAAAAAGATACGAAAACTACAAATTTACAACTCCAAGGAAAAAGAAAAAGTCAAAATACAAGCCGTATTTATAAGCCTGCTCGTGGCAAAAAGAAGAAGAAAGAATAAGAGAAATAAGACGAGCCCGCTGCGGGAGGCTCGTCGTCTTGTAGCCAAGCCTTTTACGTCGCTCTCTCTCTCACTCGGTTACCGAGAGCTGCGCGCGCGCGCGCGCTTTGGCTAAAGCAAGAAAGAGAGAGGGAAAGAGCAGCTTGGCACCAGGGTGTAAAGTCGAAAGAGAGAACAAGCGAGACCAACGTCCCGTGCACGCTGTGGCAGAAGCTCGTAGTGCTCCTCGGTTGTCTTACGCACTACCACTTTGGCTCTGAAAATATGGCCGAGGGGTAGAAAGAGGGGGAGGGGGAGGGGGGGGGGGGGGGAGGGAGGGGGAGAGGGGGAGAGAGAGAGAGAGAGAGAGAGAGAGAGAGAGAGAGAGAGAGAGAGAGAGAGGGAGGGAGCAAGCGCGCGTGCGACGAGGCTCTCTCCACGCTCCGAAATTTCGGAGCACGATAGTGTAAAAGGGGCGTCGCCACTGCTGCCGCCTTGCGAAAATATGTCCTCCCGCACGTATATCTATATGTATACTTGGACAGACCTCCTGGTCTCGACGACAACGATGATGACGATAATGGGGAGGCGAAATGGCGAGGGTTGAGGGAACAGGGATAAGGGATATAGGTAGAGGGTGAGAGGTGGTTCTGGGTAAGCGTTGTACGTGTATGCTTGTCTGTATAAGAGAGAGAGAGAGAGAGAAATTGTGTGTGCATGGTTACCTTATCGAACGATCGCCACCCTGCGGGCCCGCACTCGGTTATTGACGGAATGATGGAGGCTTTCTGTGACCGGGCCGGGAAAATGAGTCAGAAGGCGGCTAGAGGTCCGGGCGAGCTTGGCTGCTCAGCGCTGGACCAGACTGCTTCTGCTTGTACTGGGCTTCTGCAGTAGAAGGACGGTGGCTGCTGCTGCTGCTTCTCCACTGGCTCCTCTCGTACCTGCTGCTGCTGCGAGGCGGCTGACGCTGCTCCTGATGATGATATTGAGCCGCTCGGGTACATCCGTGACGGAGCTTGGCTAACTTGTCTCCGGTGTTTTATCCTCAAGTCCGCGGACTGGCGCCTCCGGTATAATTCGCTCTGTCTGCGTGCTCTCTGCTCGCTCTTACATGCACGCGCGCACACACACACACTGTGTCTCGCGAACGCAAGTTCTCCACTCGATAATCACTGGGCTCTTGCTCGCGGCGAAGAGAAAAAAAGAGCTGGAGTAGAGGATGCTCCTCGGAGTAGCTGGATACGCGGGGGGGCGTATAGACGGACGGGCGCAGTAGAGGCGTCCGGGCGAGATTGGTGGTATAACAGAGAGAAAGAGAGACAGAGGGAGTGAGTGAGCGAGGAGACTACGTCTCTCCGCCGTTAGGTCGGGCTCGCTACTGGCGCGCTTCGAGGGACGAGGGCAGAGAGGAAGCTATATCTCTCTCGCACTCTCTCTCTCTCTCTCTTGCTCGGCGCTACTGTGCAAGCTACCACGCACCCCCCTCCACTGTACCCTGTACTGTCTCTCTCTCTCTCTCTCTCTCTCTGCCCTTGCCACTTACCGCGCTATGTATAGGAGCGGACAGCACCGACCCACGTGCAAGCGGCTCTTAACAGACGGCCGCGCGAATTTTCGATCTCGACGACAGCCTGCGAGCGTGTGGATTTGTCCAGAGAGACGGGAATTCTACGGAGCTTTTTTTCCACACGTCAGCGACGTCTGCTGGCCGCGGTTTGAGTAAGTCCCGCGAGGCGGTAAGTTTGAATGGTCTCTTGTACGCGTACAATGTTGAGAGAGGAGACACTGATATGTAATTTCTTTTTAGGGGAGAAAGAAAGAAATCTCGCTGAGCCGACCGACTAGTACAATAATTGACTGATTATAACGGGGTTTTATTCTAGTAAGTAACAGTAACACCAAAACTATAATGAAAAATCCCAGACGCAGCTTATAACGATCTTGTGGCGTGTGATGATCGCCAACAGGTATAGAAATTATATTTGCAACGAAAGTTTTTCAGAATAAATTCGTTGACTCGTCTATAATCTAGCCGTACATTCTAACCCGACCGATTTTACCTGCGAACAATAAACGGAGTTCAGGTCAAGGTACACAGCTCCCATCTGGTCATTAACGCAACAACGAGACGCACTTCAAAATCCACGTACATTCACTTCATCTCGGGGAAAAAGGTCAATATGAAAACGTCGCAATTCTCATCGTCGTACTTCTCGTGAAAGTGCTTGAGCACAAGCTTCACAGCCTTTATAGATCCCCGCTTGCCGAACTTCCTGCCCTTGTCCCACTCCTGGACCTTGGGCGGCTTGTACAGCTTGTCAGCTGGCACCTTGACAACGGCCTTCAACGCCTTCTTGCCCAACTCGTTCATCAGCTCCAACTGATCCTGAACCTCGGTGGTCAGCAGTGCGTTATGCGCAGTGGCGTCCTGGTCGTCCCGAGAGAGAAATCCCGTCTTCTTGCGATTCGTCAGCTTGGAGTAGTTCTCCACGGAGTCGAACGGCCCTTTGCCGTGCCGATAAGAGGCGTGGCCACGCGGGTGACCCGGCAGGCCGTTTGGATGGGAGCTGCCGTACTGCGAGGCGTCGAGTAGACGGCCTGCGTCCTCCTTTGATTTGCCCTTGTACTTTGCTCCGCCTACGATCCTTAGCAGCCCTGTGAACGGACACGTTTGTTATTCACTGTCTGACCGGACTCGTGTTTATCTACTGAAAAAAGAGGGAAGACGTGGTTGACACCGACCTGGTTGTGATATAAAAAGTCGTTGGAGGGACGGTTCCTCGAGGCTTTTTTTCCTCTTCGCTCGTTCTCGCCTCAGTACCTTGCGTCGGAGCTCGTTGGCTTCGTAACCGGTTTGCGCAGCCACGACGTCGAACAAACAGTTGTTTGGATAAATCGGTTCTTTCAACACTGGTTCTCTGCCGCCTCGCAATGTGAAATGGCCGGTTCTTTTGTGGCTGGAACTGGCATTGTACTCCCAAAATTCGATATTGATTGCTGGCTTTTTGGAGCGAGCGTTGAACGAACATATTATTCGATCGTTTGACCAAACGTTGATGGGACGCTTTAAGATCTTGCTGAGCTGGTAGATGTCGAGTAGACTGGCTGGTTTGTAGTATGGATCACTGGTTACACTTGAGTGACTTAAGTTTTTCCGAGGATCAACATCGCAGTGAAATGTTTGATTTTTTGTTGCAAAGTACTGATTGTAAGGTTGTTTCTTTGACATAAAGTATTGGGCTTTTATTAACATATCGAGATATTTTAATCGAAAACAGCGTGGGTAGGTTAATGACGTTGGATTAATTTTTTTCTTTAATTTTTTGTGAAATTATACGATGTTTTTTGTTAAATTTTAACGCTAACGGCTTGGATTGAAAAAATACTTATAAATTTTGATGAAAATATTGTACTACACGCTAATTACACTTTAAATTTTGATATTAACCAAACATTGAATTTTGACAGTCAAAGGCAAGCTGTGCAATATTTTTTGTTTTACATGGAATGTTTAATTTTTTATACTCTTACATTTTACTTGAGTTTCTTGAAATAGATACGAATAAAAAATGAATAAAGTGGCGTGATAAATAAAAAATAAATTTTTATTTCATTCTTTTTACAAAAAATGTTTGCAAAAATAAGAAAGTTTATTTTAATATTTTGTAAAAATATCATCAAGACACAATCATTGACTTGAATAAGCTACGAGCTTACTCCACAACATTGTTAAATTCAACTAATTTTTTTTTTAACAAACATTAGAATGTCTATATTTCATTGTTGTAACATTAAACGTAACATCTTTCGGCAGCATTACGTTAGTGTTAACTCAACGTTCGTCAAAATTATTAAACACAGACCCCAAGTTGATACGTATCCTCTCTAGTAACAATTGATGATTCTCCTTCAACTTATTCATTTTTGAAGTCTCCATAATATTATTTACAATATCTTTAACGCAATCTACAGAATCACAATCAACCAAATCTGTTTTCTTTAAACTATCGCTAGCGTTGATCAGCCAGGGTAGTAAGGAATATCCATTGACGAGCATCATGCAACCCTTCGTTAACTTCGTAGCAGAGCGCACCGTTTGCAAAATGAGGTTCTAAAAACAAATTATTAATAAAAACAATGTTGCATTTAAAAATTTAACGAATATATCGAGAATTGTTTTTTTATTACTTTCGTCAAGTTGTCCGCCAGCGTGGAATTATAAAAGCTAAACAGAATCTTGAAAAGCAGATACTTGAGCGCAACATCCATGTCGTCGTTGGTTTTAAAGCCATCGCGTACAACCTCGAGCACCCAGTGCCTATGTTCGAGGTATTCGACTTCTGAGCTGTGAAATAACGGCAGGAACTCCGGTATAACATCAAGATCCAGAGCAGGTTTGGCCATCACGTACGTGTGAAGTCTAGAGTAAAGCGGATGAAGTGGTTGGGACATGACGAGAGTGGCGCGAGCAAGGAAGACAGCAAGGAAACTGTTTAGTCGAAGCTTCTCCAGTGGCAGATTGGTTTTGGCTATACCGTTGCGCAACGTCTCCACGAAGTGAATCCACAGTAGTTTCTCCTTCGAGCTTAATTGGAAAAACGAAGGATTAAATAACGTTTGCGGGTGTGTACACACGATGGTCAAGATGTACCAACCTCCTGCCGATCTGCTGCAGGTGCGAGTAAAATCGATAGATCACGGTGTAAGCGGCCGAACGGACTTTCTCGCAGGTACTGCTGCAAGCGATGATAGCTAGTGCCAGACCGCCGCTGTGCACCACCTTGTGGCAGGCAACGTCGTTGTAGTCTCTGAGCAGGCTGCAGAACACCGCCAGGTAGAAGACTGGATCGTAGATTTGATCTGCGTTCTCTACGTTGTCCACAATGTCTCCCTGGTAAAAAATAATCGACAGGGTCAATGCGAGGGTGTAAAGAGAGACTTGACATTTTTCTCTGTTTATTTCATACCTCTAGTGTTCTGTTCACGGGAAAATATTTAATCGTGCTAGCGATAGTCTCGGGAACGAGCAAGTCGAGGACCTGTGATATCGAGGACTCCCTGTACAAGGCCGTATCGAGACTACCCTTGACGCTGTAATGCAACGCTGCGGCACTTCCCCAAACGAAAGGCGAGTAGTCGGTGAATTTGACGTCATTGCTTTCGTAATGCTGAAGTATCTTGGTGATTATCTGGTCACTCCTGCTCATGGTGGCGTTGTAAGCGGCCAAGTAAACGGGTATGTGATTTTTCAAAGTGACAGCCTTGTTCTTTCTTATCAAAGTCCACAATAGTGCTACCAGGTCAGCTGAGAAAAAGAAATCATGAGAATTAAAATGAGCCATTAAAAATTTATAAAAATTGCTAGTTGCTTACTCTTCAGCTCCGTATTGCTCGACATGACATCCAAGAATTCCGAATGGGACGCGGTCATCTCGAAGATAGTCTTGACGTACTCCTCGCAGCCGTTATCCTTGTAAGCGACGTCGCAAGCTGCAACTAATGCTTCTAAAAGAAGTGATTTCGTGCCGTTGTTTTTGTCATTCTTGATGAGCTTCAAGCCCGATTTCAGACTTATGCGCGTGAATTGCGGCCAAGAGTGACTTTTGCTCAGATCCTCGAATGTGAAATTCGAGTCGGCTTTTTTCAAAACGCCAATCGTGTCGATTAATGTTCTGCAGAAGAAATTTAGTTTTTCCAAGTTCTTCGCGTCCCTCTTCAATGCCGTGACGGTTATGTGGAGAAGTAGTTGGATGAAATTCTTCAAAGCGTCGGGATTGGTATCCGCGCTCTTTTTGAAGAGACTGCGATATAGTTTTACGTGGCCTTCATGTGCTGCATCCAGTTTATTACCGTTGGATAAAACCACGTCACAGACTTCCTTGCACGATTTGGAATCTAAAATGAATGTATCATGTTGAATTTAATTGATGGATTAATGATCTTTAAAGAAATTAAGGATTTTCGGTGTTACTTACCGAAACAATTGTCGATCAAGAAAGCTATTGCTTCAACGTTTTCACGAATCCAAGAGTCGTCGTCCACTTTTAACTCGGTTAAATAATGAATTATATTTTCTTTATGGCAGTTGTGTACTTTGTCGAGGAATTCACGGCTCCACTTATATTTTAAATTACTTGACAAAATTGAAAAAACTAACGATTTCTGTTGGATAAGATTGTTGTTGGTGTTTGCCTGTTTAATAAACGTCATTATAAATTGCACGTTTCCTTCGCAAAACACTTTCAATATTTTCTCGGTTGTTGGTGTTAAATTAGACTCTAGCAGTCTTATGAATATTCCTGTAAATTCGAGTTTTTATTAGATAAACTGAATGAATTTCATTAAGATTTACTTATTAAGGTGTTGCTTTTAATACTTACTGTTATCAATGGCAGCTACCTTATGTGGGTATTTCAATAAGTACTTGTGCAAACTATCTTCCCACAAATTCAACTGTTGTTTGTAAGAAATTTTAATATTTGTAAAGTGAGTAAATAATTTATTCAATAAGCTATCTTGCGCCTTAATGAATAAATCGGATTTGTCTTGAATTTCACTTGAGGAAAGGCTATTTACACATTCAGGTATTAAAAGACCCCATACTGACAAATCAGTTTTATCTGGTGATAAGAACTTTTCCCTTTTCAAATTCGTCACGGCACTCAATAGTTCCACAGTACTTCTAACATCTATCTGTAGATACTTAATTAATTCCATGTGCACTTTCAATTCGGTCTTTGGTTCCTTGTCCTTATAGTTTTTAACGGCGTAATTAATTTGATTGATGAACTTTTCTTGATACGGCTGCATAAAGTGCAACACCACAGACTGCATGTCGAATTCAAACAACAATTTACAAATATCTATAAATAATTTGGTAACTGTACTTTCTTCGACATCCTCGTCTCTGCAGATCCTTTTAAAATGGTACAATATAATTGGGTGCTTGAAAAACCACTTGAGACAGCTTTTGACAAATTCTTGAGATTCGTCTTGCATTTCTACTGTAATTTTTATAAGCGACGTCAAAATGTCCGTGTAAATCAATGCGTTAGCGACATCCAAGGTACCTTTGCGCAATGCTTGCGTCAAATAAAACACTACCATGCGAACTAGCGCTTCCACTTCGAAATTTGTTAACTTATGTACAATTACATCACCGTCAAGATCAATATGCAGCTCTGTTCCTTTAGCGTTTGTTTTACATACTCCACACGAGCTTAATAAAATCTTACTCAAGTTACGGAAAGGACTTTTTGAACTGAAAGGCTTTTTCAAAGGAACAGGCAAGCTGTTGCTCTTCCAATTTGTTAGATATTTTTGTATTGGAAGTTGTAAAGTCTCGATTAATGATAGAAACGGTTTCGACGATACTTGGCAGTGCAAAGTGTGACCTAAGACAATTGAAAGATAATTCATAACTGCGTTTGTCGAGTTTTTCTTTAAATTTTCAATGGCACCGTAAATTAGTAATGAAATGGAAGTTATGGGTAACATTTGATCCACACGTTTAACATCTTCAACTTTTCTCTCGCTAAGCTCTGAAAATACAATTTTATATTTAATAGATATTGATGAGTATTTATACTCTTGGTGTACTTGAAAAAAATGCATACCTTCAAAAATATCCTCTATTTTATTTATATTGACAATATCTTCCTCTGCGTTTACTTCAGTTTGACAAATTAAAGATACGTATTTTTCAACGTTTTTAGAAACACGCTTTACGGTTTTTGCAATCCAATTAGCAACTTCCAGTTTTTCGTCTTCGCTCTCAATATGAACGACGGCATTTGTCCAGATTTCAATTTGATCGTTGTAATTTTCAAAAATACCAGAATTGTTTAATAACAAATTTATTGTCTGTCTTACTTCTTTATCAAACGTTTCATCTCCATCTCCTATTTTTGATATTAAGAAAGATAACGCCGTTGCAAAAATTTCCTGTATATGATAAACCAATTAGAAAATTTAATGACATTAAAGTTATTTTAAATCGATATTGCAGATTTAACTTTATTACCTCTTTTGGAGCAAAACTCGTCATGTCACAGCTTACAAGAATTTTTAAAACTTTCACTTTCATAGCTGTTAATTCTTCATCAGTAGTGTTTGGAATATCATTAAGACTGGTTAAAAGTAATGTTGGTCTATTTTCTGCAGTTTCAGATGAGCTTATTAATAAAATTTCGGGACAAACATCGTTGTATGCTTGCAAAAGGTTTAATAAAGCAATTAATCGGTCTTTTATGTCTACACATAAATCTGTTTCATCAGAATCAGAAGTTTGTTCTGCTGTAGGCAATAAAGCTTTTTTCCAGATAAATAAAATGGTTTCAAAGCTTGGAATATGCTGAAAGAACATTGAAGGATTAGTTTATTTACTTAAAGAATACCATTTTACAATGTTTCATAAACTTACCTTAGAAAGTTGTTCAAGTAAATTATTCCTCAAGATAGAAATTTCAGTAAAATTGGTTTTTACAGTGTAAAGTGCAGCTATGAAACTTTCCAATTTCCTTATCATCACCAAAACGAGTTTAACAATTTCATAATGAATTATAGGACTGTTATGTTTTAGAGATGGAATTATTGCACTTTTAATCACTGTTTGTGGTAATGTTAAATTAGTAATTGCATTTGTCAATTGTTGAATGGTCATATCTGCAGAACATAGCTTCAAACAACTTTGTACATCAATATTACCTATCACCTGTAGATAATTACATTTTTTAAAACATTTTCTAAAAGTTACTTATCTTAACTGTAATTTACACAAATATGAATGATAATTTTTCTAAAATACCTTTCTTATAAATTCTATAACACAAATCCATTTCTTTGAAACTCTAGGAACCAAAAATGGTTCAATAATAAGCAACTGAGATTTAATTAAATCTGGACAAGATGTTAAAATTCTGACAATTAAGTCTGATGGTTTTTCATGCTCCCAAGCCTTATCCAATCTTTGTAGAACAGTATTAATTAACTGATTATTTTTTCTGCTAGAGTCCAGTCCTAGTTTTCGATCATGAAATGCAATACCATGTTTATTTGATGTTAAAAGAGTTACAAGAAAATCATGAACAGCATTAACTGCAATCTGAAAGTAAGATTTTAGTTGTTACTTATAAATGATAAAAATAATAAGTTATTTTATTCTACTTAAATTATCATACCATCTTTTCCTCAGGATCAACATCTTCTGTAGAAGTTGCTGCAGATTTTTGCTTTTTGTGACTGGACCAATTTTTTGGCCCTTTCCAATTGTACAAGTTAACAATACCGTGAATAACATGTGTAGAAAATACATGCAATTTTACAGTTTTTGAAATTCCAGAATTTTCCAGAACATATTTCTTTACAGTGGTAAATACAAGTTGAACAACACTAGCATAATCATAAAGCAAATCAGAAAATATACTTGATAGAACTCCGCGTTTTTCAAGTAAAGTCCGAATATCAGAAGAATTGCCTTCAACCAAAAAGGCAAGAATGAAATGTATAAAACATGTTCTAACATTTTCTGGATCTGTAGGTTTTGAGTGAGAAACTAAAAATTCCACCATTTCGGTATGCAATGATAAATGGTTTAATAATTCGCGTGGTAATGTACCACCTAACGAAACTACAGCAGCTAATAGCTTTAAAACAATTTTACGGCTCTTTGGCTTGCTCTGAGCAGATAGCATTGTATGAATGGCAGTAAGATGGCTGTTAATCAGGTGATGACATGCTTCTCTAGCTCTGTCTTGATGTTGAGGATATTGAGACAGAATTCTAAAAATAAAATTCGATACTTTAATGTATTTTATTGTGATGTAAAAACAAGTAACTAAATTTTTACTTACTTCATAAGAACAATGTGCATCGCTGAAAAAACTGTTGATGTATTACCAATATTTTTCTTATCTGATGAACCAAGCAAGCGAAGTATTTCAAGTATACTACCACCAGCTTCCAAGTACTCTGCAGCTAAATCTTTTGAGTCTTCCTTTTGGCATAAGCTTACGAACCTTTCAAGTAACTCCAGTCCATTTGAAGAATTGAGAGATTGTCTTAAAATTTTTCCACTGAACTAAATTAAAAATGTGTAAAATAAAACAACTTTTATATTAACTAAAACAATAGCTAATAAAACATGCAAACTTACTTTTTCTCCTTCAGATTTCAATACTTTATCTTCCTCTGCAACTTTTTGTTTTTTCTTTGATTTAACTGTACCATTTTCCTGTTCAGAAATTTTTCTCCCATCTTTATCCTCATCTTTATGTTTCCTTTTTGATGGCTTACGAGGTTTTTTAACTTTTTCTTCTGTGTCCTCTTCCATCTCTGCTTCTTCAGTTTCTTCTTTTACCCTACTTGGCATTGTATTATCTGAAAAGCACATCTTTATTCACAAAACTTTTTAACATTTTGCATTTGCACACAAGAAAATAAAAAATAAAAAATTAAAGAATTTACCTTAAAAATAAAAAATCCGCTTTCTTTCAAAAGCCCTACAAGTCAAATGTTATTCCAGAGACAAACAATTAAAAAAATTTCTTTATACAGACGATTCGCCAAATGTTTACCTTCATATTTTCCGCACACGTGCTCGCGGCGAAACAACCGCTTTCACTGTCGAACTACAAACCTAACCAAACCTTCGAAAATTAATAGTCTCCGTTCCTTAAACCAAGTGAATTAGGAAACATGGAAACTGGATCAGTAACCGGCGGAATTTGAACATAAATTTTTCACTTTCCGTCTTCAAGCCTTTATCAGATTGTTAGCAACATTATCTGTTGTGTAAATTGTTTTAGCACATTGTTGGCGTGTAAACAAAAGAAAAGCAATTAGTTCAAGTGTTGACAAGTACTTATAAGCGTAACGGAGAACATAAGACTAAACGGTTTGTCAACAAAATTCTAAATATTAGTTTTTTCACTAACTAGTAAGTTTTTATGAGCTCAAGGTTATTTTGCGTATATTTTAAAATTTGTTTCGAGCTAGCTTTGACTTTTTAAATTTATGAGCTATGTAATGTTTGTAATATTAATAGAAACAAATTCTGGTATTTAGAAAGACATGGAGTGGATGCGTTGCAATTCTTGTTGGCTCAAAGTAGAAAAAAAACCATCAATGTTCTGTTTAACACAGTGTGGACACGTATATTGTAACAAGTGTATTGTAAAAGGTGAATTGATATTTAAATTTATTTACTTTTAAAGTTTTAATGCAAATTTAGGTAATTAGTTGAATTATGTTATTGTTGTTATTAAATAGCTGAGGAGAAATGTTTCCAATGTGGTTCTATGGGAAACATATCCCTTTCACTTAAGGAACCTTTCAATCCTCAAATAGCTCATTATTTCACCCGGATAAATGATTTGTTAGAGAAAATAACTCAAGCACAGCTATTTCAAGAATCCCAAATGTCTCTTTGCTTACAAAGAACTGATGCAAATGTAAATTTTTTCAATTTATTTTTATTTGATAATGATTCAGTAAATTTCTTTATGTAAATACTTATATATAATATTATTTCATGTTTTAATAGGAGAAAAAATACCAATCTTTAAAGGAAGCCTACTGGGTTAGTGCTGAGAATTTGAAAAAAGTATACCAAAAATACAACAAACTAAAAGTGGCTGTAAATACAATGCAAAAGGAAAATAAAAGTATCATGATTCCATCAATTTGTAATTTGTAAGTTTCAAATAGATCAAATAATATAATCTACTGAATAGTTAAAGCAGTATAATTTAAAATATAATATTACAATATTTTAAAAATAGGTCTCAATGTCAAAGTACTCCAGGTAGCATTAGAACTACTAGAGTAAGCCAAAATAGCCAATATTCTAATCCCTGCTTTGCACAAAAGCATCCAAGTAACATGTCAAATAGTGGAGTGTTCAGAGTTCCAAGCTCAACTAAAGTTCCTAGATCAGCTGGATATTACACTTCTTCAACAAATTTTTCACGTGGCAGCACAAATAATTCATAATCAAACTTTTTACTTATGAAAACAACTATTACATATACATATACATACAATATTTATTGTTACAAAGACTTAAACTTTCAAATGTTGAGAAGGAAATCTTTCTTAATCAGCTTTTTCAATTACAAAAAATATTTATTTATAGTAGAATTCTCATTAGTTACAAATGATTAAACATTGCTAAAATAAATTAGCAACGTTTTACTTATTACATTGTTGACAACAAATAATTTATTGCCCATCAGTTACTAAAATAAAAACTAAGTTATCCTGATAATCTCACATTTCAATTTGTAGAATTTTTTATCAGAAAAAAACAAACGGAACATTTTATCGTACATTTCCGCGTTTCTTGTGAATCCATACTTTTTTTTCTACTATATCGTGAACAATGACTTCATCGGTTTCACGCGCTTTCGATTATGTTTAAACATTTAATAAAAAATGTCAACAATATAAATAATTAAAAAATAATATGTTCACAAATGTAAAAAAGAAAATAAATAAAATTTTCAAAAGTGAAATAGAAAATTGTTTTACTAAAGCAGCTTTCATAAAATCGATCACGTGATCACTCTCATTGTATTCACGTTACTGTGTCGTCTGCAAATCGGTTCTATACGTTATTGTTATTGCCGTACTTTATTTCCAGATGTTTACATTTCATAATTCTGTAAAGAAAAATAATTTGTCTCAGTGACTATGATCTAATATTGATAATCTTATTATAGAACTGACTAAGCATTTAGTAACTGTATGGCAACTGTAGAATATGGAATCCAGTTACTGGTTCAGATTACACTGTATCGTTTCTGTGCACAGATAAAGTAACTCTTTGTTCTGAGCATTCACTTAAATATAAAACTACGTTAGAAGTTAGTTTCAGTACCATGCTTGGAGTAAGACCTCCCCATTTCTTTTTTGATTTACCAATATTAATTCTAACATTAATTTGTGAGTATTAGTGTAAATAAACTAATTGTATCATTATTCTACACTAATATTTTCTGTTTTTATTTATTTGAGAATGACCTAAGTATTATTTTATTTGCAGTGTGCATCCACCAAAGAACTGAAAAAAATGCAAACAAGATGTATCGAGAAACTTGTAAGTTTATAACTTATCTTTAAGAAGAACTAATAAATTTAATTTAACAATACTTTTCATTTTCAGTGTATTTAGTTATAGTATGCTTAATGTTCTTAATACTTTGTTGTATACTTTACAAAATTCGTTTATTTATTGAAGAATTATTTTATATTAAATCAGACCATAATGGACATTTTTGGTCAGTTTTGAATGCTACTTTAAACTTCAATACGCAATCTCAAATTTTAATAGCAATTACTTTTTTTTCATTTATGGTAAATATTATGTTATTTCATATACTATAGGGGTGCAAAATAATTGTATTTTACAGTAATTATTCTTCTTAAGACAACAAATATTTTTTTAGATGATATTTATGCATTCAAATTATAATATTGTCCCATTGATGCAAGTGTATCCCTCATCTACATTTTTTGCTTTTGCATTTTCTTTATACGTGCTATATTTAATAAATATTGTAAGTATTCACATATTAATTTATTTCATTTATAATTAGTTTAAACTGTCTATAACTTTTTTTAAAGCTTGAATGCAGAGTCACAAAAGTTTCACAAATATTTGTATCTGGTGGCCTTGATCCTGGAACTTCTATGGCATGCAGCTTCTTCTATGGATATCTAAAAATAGTACTTCCAGCTAGTGGAGGCAATGAAAGAGCTGGTAAATTGAGATTTTTTTGAAGAAAAATAACAAAAACTCAAAAATAATTTTTTACTAGGTATTTTAACATCATTTGAGAAGTATGAAGGGAACAATAAAGTAAACATACCAGTGAAGAAACTATTTATACTCATTCCTTCATCTTCTTATATTCCTGCTGATCTGAGAGAAGTATCTAATAATTGGCTGGAGCATTCTGGGGTACTAAAAAAAAAATTAACTTATTAAAAGTCATGTATCTGACATTTTAAAAACCACTTTCATTATTTTAGTCTTTAGAAACGGTAATTCTTGACAGAGCAGGAGTAAAAAACCGTCATTATATGAATACAGTATACAGATTACGAACAGAAGGATCAGAAATTTTGAATTCTAGCACAAAATATACTTTCTTAGCTGCTGAAGGTGCCACACCACTAAAAACATTTTTGGAAGTGCAACACAATTCGCACAGATATGCTTGTAAGTTTCTTTTTAAAATTAATCCTAATGTAATTTTAAACTATAATTATTGTTTTTAGCTATGTACAGAGAATATAATGCAGAAATCATAAAAAATTTTTACACAACTTTACAAAATTTATTAATTGATAATCCTGATTGTAAAGATTATTGTGAGTTAGTTTACTATGAAGATGTAGTAAACAATCAAAGAGTAAATCCAGCACAAGTCCTATTAAAAAGAATAGAGCAGTTATTGCAAGATTAATTACTAAAAAGAGGCCAAACTTTAAGAAATTATTTTTAAATCTCAAAAAACAAAGACTATAAGGATAATTAATGTACAATAAACTTTATGTATTATAACTTTTATAAATTTGTACATACTGTTAAACTTGAATAAAAACTTGTAAAATAAAATTACTTGTTTCTGAAACTTTTGATTTATAATATAATTAATAAGTATTTCAATTTACCTAAATTAAGGCTGCCTAATAATTATCTGCTTAATCATTGAAGTATGCTTTTTATACAATTACAACCAAGTGGAGGGAATTTTTAAATAAATAAGTCAAGATTTAAGTTTTGAAATAGTTATTATTCAACGTTAAAATTTAAAAATAAAAGTAGTTTTTACTAATGAATCTTTAATGACAATTTTATGTTTTTTTTTATTCTTCAATATAAAAAAGACACAAGATATAAAAAAAAAGATTCTTAGATCATTGAGCGTTGACAATATTACATGTAATTACTATTGGATAGAGAAAAAGAGTCTGATCCTTTCAAATTTGACGCTTGCAAAAAAAATAAAGGACGAATACTGCAAACATGTTTGCTTACCTGTACGCTTGTATGCACGTTCATACGACATTGAATTTATACACTGATATTCCGGCAATCATTTTGTTCACTCTAAATATTTTTATCGCCGTAAATGAAATACATGTAATAACAATCATATGTATAATCGCAGTAAAATGATAGATTTTATGTATTTGAAATTATATGATAAAAGGAAGGGGCTTATTTCGCTGGTTTGGCAAGTATCAAATTTTCTAGTCGATTCGCCGTCAATTTACCTCACATCTCGAAATTTGAAAATTGTCATCCATGCTTTTTATAAATCTAGTGTCACTGCCTTGTCTTTCGATTGTACACAAAATAATGAAATTACGAAATTGAGAGATAAACAAAAGATTAACATTTATTTAATGATTCAGGCAGCTAAAGGACGACGTGCGATCCGAAGAAATCAGTTGCGAAATGATCAATGAATAACTTTTGTTACAATATGTACAATTAGGTTTTTAATTGTAGTGTATTTAATAATAATAATTATTGTTAACACAATAAATAAAGCAAAGAGCGCAACATAGATATGAAATAAATTCCAAATTAGGTACAAAATAATAATGAACTTATCCGTCGTTATAAACCTATACAAGTCAGTTTGTTCGAAAGCTCGACGCGTCGCGGCGTAAGCTCCGCTAGTCTCCTGATGCATATCATTTGATATCTCGTTTAAGTTTTGTACTTTCGCTTCGAGCTGAGAACATCTAAATCAAATTGTACATTTTTTGTTTTCATCTAATCACAATGAGAACGATAGAGTGACAAATAAAGTCGCTCGTCTGACTCTCAATAACAGAAAAGTAAAGTGCCTTAACGTGTCCCGTCGAATTTTCTTCGCAATTATATCGGAAGCGCAACTTAAGAAAATAAATACAAATTAATTTTGTTTGAGACTCATCGAGAGAAGCAATAAACTTAGGAAACAAATGTAAATCCTATAAAATTCAGCCCTTTTTCATAAAACAATTACACACTGTATATACCGTAGCCGAGTAAAATCTCGATGAACAATCAAGAGACACAAAGCGGCGCTCATAGCTTGGTGTCGAGGATAAACATTGTTCACTCTAGTATCGGAAGGTATGCTCGTTCTTGCCCACTAGTCCTGCCTCTTTTCTTTCTTTGAGATGAGATGCTTCGGATGCACAAATTCGAACGAAATTCATCTCGCTACATTTGAGATTCGCTGCTGTTCGCGCGTGTTACAGGGTTTCGTAGCGTGAGCACAGATGCGTCGCGAGGCCAATCACACAAGCCTGTGTGAGATCAGTGTGTACACAGTGGCAAATCTGCCGTAACTTATATGCTAAGAGAAAAAAAAGACAGTAAGTACATGTAGTAATTATAATAAAAAGATCGTTGGAAGCGCGTCGTACATTTACAATCAGTTGATTTGTGTTTTTATCTTTTTTTTCAGATTTTGGCGACTTTGAATCGAAGAGGTAACATTTTAAAAGAAAAAAAAAATCAATTTATCTCTCTTACTTCTTCTGATTTTAATATTTAAATAAATAAATATAATGTAGTGTTTTTACGCTACAAACTTAAATAATATCAACTTTTGTTCGCGGGCTTACGAAAATTACAAACAAAAAAAACATTGTCTTTCAATACAAAAATTTTGGGAAAATAAAAATGAATGCTATATTCATACAATGAAAATGTTTAAATAGCCAATCGATAAGTTCCCAAAATCGTTCCTCATGTGTTCAAAAATACTTTTAATTTATTGTCATATAGAACTTACAAACTTAAAATCACAAAATAGCGCATGTTCTATCTTCGAAAAAAAAATTAAATAAATATTATTTTTCAAAATAAATGACTAATAATCCTTAACGACGTCAGTCCAAGTCTTCGCGATAATCATGGGAGAAGTAACTCGTGTATCCCACGTTTGTGCTTGCTAGCTTCGAACTAATATGCCTTTATCAATATGAGTAAAAAAAGTTGAGAAAATAAAAAGTCCATACGGATTGACAGGAGAGGCGTAAAAAAGAACAAAAAGCTAAAGCAGCCATTAAGTACTCGTATCTTTTTTCGCGCGCGAGCGAGCGCGTATACGCATCCATAATAGAAGTAGTTAATAATCGTGCGCGTTGAACAACAAAGGAGTACAGACGAGGAAGAAAGCTGTCGCGTCTGGCGTTAACAAAAATATATATCACAACAATCGAACACGTCAAATTACAGCGTTTCAACATACGCAAATTTGTCTCGGTCGCAACGCATCGATAGTAAAAGATTCTCGACGACTTTGAAATAATAGAGGAAAAAAAAATTAAAAAAAAAATACTGCAAGCACTGTTACATGCGATTTGTCCCATTACGATAAACGCGTTGGCGCATCGCTGTTTCGGCAACATTGCGTTTTTTACAAAGGTGCGCGTCCGTTAACTTTTACGCCTATTCGTCTAACAATCAAGACATTGAGCTTATGCCAAACTAATAGGAAACGATTTCTTAGATTAATAAACAACCTTGTAATGCTTGTGTGATTGGAACCGCCGGCGAGCATCTTAGCGCGCCCTGTAGACGAGGGCCGTATTGTGCGCAAAGGCTCTCTTTACAATTAAAAAGAAAAAAAAAGCAACAAACTTCTTTACTTTTTGTACGAGTTGAAACACCTGCGAATATAACATCGGCTTTGCTTGAAAAAATCGCTCTTCTGTTACATCGTTCTTCAACTTTTTAATGTTATCGCTGACATTTGGTTTTGCTGAAACACACTTGTCTTGTCGTCGGATCGCATTTAGATATTTAGAAAATAGAAAAATAAATCTGCCTGTGCCTATTTATTCATTTTATTTTTCATCTTTATTTTGTCTTTATCAAAACGGTACGCGGTGCATAATATTACTTCTTTTAATATTTTTTATTCGTAAAATGGTTTTTTTCTTCCGAGCCTGTTGTACTTGAAAATATAATTACATGAACGTGCGATGCTTCAGTCTGAGAGTATGTAAGGGTATTGTGTTAACGATGATAATCGCTTTCTTACCGTTTACCTTATTCTTTTTTAAAAATAGAAAAAAATATTGTTGCGTCGTCGGTTTGGAAAAGTAAAACGACCAAGCCTCAATGCTTGTAATCCATCTAAAGTTAAGCTAATAATGGAGAAAATGAGATTCTATGTTATTAATGAGGCTAGCGATTAAATGTAGATAAAAATCCACAAAATCGAATGCTTAAATAAATAATAGCAACAAGCATCATGAGCTTAATGATTCTAAGTCGATCGGGTAAAAGTTAGTGATCCTGTACGGTAAGAAAAATGGAAGATTTGTTCATTCTTTTCTTTTTCCTTTATAAACGTATCCTAATTATATTTGTGCTCGCAGAACTTTGTAAGGTTTGACTAGTTGTTGTTTCGATGTCATTCCAACATATTTGAAGGTTAATTGTTATGACAATACTTATTCACGCAGCGAAAGCAATAATGTACGTTAAACTGATGGAAAAAAATAAAAAAAAAGAAAGATGTCCTGCTTATAACACATTAAAAAAATTTTATCCTTCAAGGTTGTAAATTTTACAAATATGTTTTTAACAAAAAATAGTATGCAATCCATTTGCACCTTATTATAATTAATAGTTTTTCTTTTCAATTTTCATTGATAGATTACAAGGGCATACTGAGCAAGTGAATTGTGCAATTAATAAGAAAGAAAAATGGAACAATCGACAGACATAGTATGTGATCTTTGCACACAGGTCCTAACATCCATCCTGCTTCGCCGTGAATATCTGTGTCAACAATTCGCAAAGACTCGCAGGCTAAACCTTCTAAAATCGTTACGACCCACATCAACGATAGTCATGGAAGTGTAACAAAAATACAAACGCATTATAACTCAACTAGTCAGTGGCGATTAATTTCAACTCGTTTTACCCCTATCCAATGAGTATACTAACTCGAAGTTATACAAAATTTTTTGTCAATTGTTCACTTATTTGCAAATACACTTACAGAAGAATTGTACCAAGACAAATTAAAAAACGCAAGTTTCATCGATTAAAAGCATCATGTATAAAACTAAAATAAATAATTAATTTCAATCAAAAAATAATATTATGTTCTAATGATTTTTAGTACAATAAAATGAGTTGATTGAATTAAAATTAAACTGAGATTGATTCAGATGAATGGCTCTTGTGACTTGCATTTGTCTTGGTATACTCCTTCTTCACAGCACAAATACGGTACCAATTCTGTCAAATCTGTGTGTATCCCGCAGCAATACGATTTTCATGGAATTCATTCTTATCCACTGTTTTTTACGCGTTCAGATAAGATTACTTGCTTGTAATTATTCTGATATTTTAAAAAGTTATACAAAAAGATATTCGAATATAAAAGCCCTTAGAGCAGAGCTTTTCTAGGAACGAACAGAAGATGCTTTACAGTGCTTGCTAATTTCAAATAAATAATTGTTCTTCTGATTGACAAATTTCGTTTCTTCGTACGTTACTTTTCAATGCTTTGCCTTTGTATGAATGATCTTCGTTAATGATGGTATGAATTTATGATGGCTCAATTGCAGGCTTCATGTAAAAAATATAATTTAATTTGATGGACTAGCTTCAGGTAGCGGCTGGAGCAGAAACTTATGTAGCAAACCGTCACTTGTTTTCAGACGTGTGCTGTGGGCTAATTATTTTGAAACAATTTTTAAAATTACTTTTTTTTTAAATAAAAAATCTTGGTTTCCAAAATATAAAATAAAATAGAATTGTTATTTCACAAAATAACCCACAGCATTGAAGCTTTAAAGTCAAGTAACACCGGTAATCGAAAGCTTATGATAAAAGTGACTAAACACGTATAACACATTTAGTTTTACTCTTGGCGGTAGATAGTGTGAATCGCGTTTCTTACAAGTCTTTGTTAAAGATATACTGGTGTTAATGACCACATAAAACTTTCAGTTTTAAATAGATAGTAAAAAAAAAATTAAGATCTAAGCTTTTTTTACAAATTTAAATATACACAAATATGTTGTATGCTTTTTTTAAATAAATCCATACACTTAAAATGTATGAAGGTTTTAAATAATAAATAATAAACTTATATAAAAAACGTAGTGTTACTTGAAACGCGTTTCCACGATCTACACCCTGCTCTGTTGGGCTTTACCACTTTTGAGAAACGTTTAGCTTTCAAGCTTCGGTGGATGCTACTAGCGATCCTTTGGGAGTGTATGCCGTTGCATTGGGATCCAAATTTGACACGGTACAACCTGGACAGGGACTATCGTTCGCGCGCATTTTCGAGCCGCCCACGCGCACGTCGTTACCCAGTCGGAGTTTTGACGTCGAACAAGTCGGCGCCGGACCAAACGTGTCTTGTGGCATAACAGCTAAGTCTTGTGCTATTTTAGCCTTTAAAGTTTCGATCTCCTTTTCTTGCGATCGTATTAGGCCTAATTGAAAATATAAAAATTATTTTAAATGTTAATTAATGCACAACAAGAGATAATACATTAGGTAGAAAAACTTAATATGCCACTTACTCTCCTTAATTTCTAGTTGTCGCTTGGCTTCGCCAAGAGCCGAAAAAAGATCCAGCTTGATGCGTGTCTCTGCACTCAAACTGTTCTCCAAATGAGTATTTTTGTCTTGCAGCGCGTTAAGTGCTCCAAGTATGATTTCAGCTTCACTATGATTTTCTTTACAATGAGTTGCCTCCTTCTCGTAAGCATTGCACCTGCGAACAATAGAAAAATCGCCATAACGCTAGATACTTTTCCTTCTACATAATGCCAATGAATCTTTCAAGCTGTTACGCATTAATCCCACCTTTCTTCTTTCGTTTTCAGTTCTCGGCGCAAGCTCTTGAGATCTTGTTCAACCTGAGCACGTCGCGTTTTGCACGCTTCTGTGCACTCTTGCCGTACAAGTGGCGGCGGAGGAGGCGGTAACGCCGAGCGCGCCTCCTCCGCAGCCCGACGTGCTCGCCTCTCCGAGGCTAATGATGCCTCGCAGGCTGTCCGCTGCCTGCGCTCGTCGGCTATCCGCCGCTCCAACGACGTTATCGTCTGTTTGTCTAGTTGCCGAGCTGACACTAAACCGTGTAGTCTAATAAGAAGAACACGATTGTTTAACGATTATGCTCGTGAGCTAAGAAAAAAAATAGTAAATGAGCGAATTTTACTTACTTGCTCTGTAACTGATCATTGTCGTGTTGGAGCTGCTGAATATCACCCTTAGCCTGTCGCTCGCCGGTTAACAACGTGTTGATCTGTGACCGCAAATCTTGCTCAACCTGACGACTGGACTGTAGATCCGACTTTAGCCGCTTGATGTCTGCCTCCAGTTTTCTACAAACAAGCGACCTAAAGTTTATCGTTATAAGCTTGTTAACTTTTCACGTTAAAACCGTACGATAAACTGTTTAATAAATTTTACGGTACCTTTGGCAATATTCGTCTTGTTTCTGCTGTTCGTTTGCCATTTCGTTTGAAACCTTTGCCTGTCGACTTTTTTTCTCGCGATTATTCGACGCGTTTTCTTTAATATTATTCCACTTTCCAGTGGAAGAATTATTCGATTGCGCTTTAAATGAATTTTGTCCAGAGCCCTTGGAGGATTTGTCTTTTTCGACTTCGTTTGCGTAGTAGTCATTTACAGAACTAAAACGACATAGATTAGAGTGAGTAAACTTTCTTAGAAACTTGTAAGTGATGTGCTTTTTTATTCTTACCTAATTCTTTCTATATACTGCAAATCGGAAGATACAGCATTGCCATTTGTGTGCGCATACTTCTTGTCATTCTTATCAGAATGTGACAATTTGTCAGAATTATGCTTACTGTGATCCTCCTGTTTCTCCCCTTTGTCGACTGACTTTTTCTGATTGTTTTTGGTCGCACTTTGTGCTTGTGATGATATATGTGTACTATGAACCCCACCATTTTGCATATTTGTATCCACAGAAGTATTGCCAATTCCTAAAATACAAGTTTTTGATTATGTAATGAAATTTTTAATTGTAATTTGTGTCAAAATTAGATGTGATTGATAAATTGTGAATAATATTGTAAATAAATACAAGCTACCTCTACTTTTTTCTGGACTTGGATTATACTGTGGACTTGGCCTGTGTATTTGTGATTTTGAATTTTGTTCTACCGACAAGGTAGTTATTTGTGCTTGTGATTGCACGTGTGGTACTTGCTGCAGGTTAGCTTGCTGTTCTGCTGGCAATGCTTGCTGTAGCAGGTGCAAATAAAATTCATTTTCCTTAGCTACATCTTTTTGTTTTTTCTGTAAAACAATATAGAAGAATTAAAGTAATACAACATTTAATTTTTTAAGACAGATAAAAAACAATGAAATACAAACCTGTCTCATTCTGTAGCCCACATAAGTTTTAAAGCCAAATCCTAACATTACTACAGGGTAACCAATACTAAAAAAATATTTTTATTGTACTAAAATAATCAAGATAGAAAATTTGTAACATATTGTAATTTTTTTTTACCAGTGAGCTGCAAATGGCCTACAGAGGTCTAAATGAAATGGCATGTGACGTAGATCTCTTAATCGTACTGCTGCTTCTATATACAAAAACAGTAGCCATAGCATCACAGTTGGCAAGCACACTCCTTTATCTACAAAGTAGATGTAAATTATTTCCTGTGCTTTGTAAATAATCTAGAATTGGACTGATGAATTAATAATTTGAATACACACCTGTGTTCCAAACGTACTGCACCCAAACGTATGTACTGGCTACAAAGAAGAGCCAGTGTACTGGGATAAAAAAGTAGCAAATCATGTCTGATGTAAGTGCAATACAAATAAAAAATACAGAGAAGGCCTGGAAAATGTAATAATTTACAAGTTAGAATGATAAAGTAACGATTGACCTTATTTTGCTAAAATTTATTTTGTTCTACTTACAAAGCCGTTACACCTAAAAGATTCGTAAAGGTTTCGAAGTAGTATCCAAAATGGCCACAAAAATTCAAATCGAAACTCTAAAATGAAGTCTGCTAAAATGACCATGGCCCATAGTAAAAGAAACTTGAGATACAACAGCGTACTGAAAATTGTATTGAATTTTTAATAATATATATTACATTGATGCATTATGGTTTGTAATCATAACTAAAATTGTCATAAGATTTAAACCAAATTTTCAAGTTTGTAGTTTACCCTGTTGTTTTTACAATTTGGCATAAAAACTTTTCTTCCTCATTATTGTCACCCAACAACCAATCCCACAAAGTTCAATCTTTGAGTCATCAATAATTTCCCCCACCAAAGTAGACGCATTAAAAATAAAGCTAATCCCGCATCCATGTCGCAATCTCATCCCAAAAATACAACATCCGTGTCATGGTAGGCCAGCAGCCTAACGGGGAAATATCGGGATACGACGATAACGCCGATTAGGAAAGATCATAACATAGAAAGAGAGGAAGAGAGAGAGAGAGCAAAGCTGTAAGCGCGAGGCTCCGGTGCGCGTGCAGAGTGTATGTTTGGAAACAAACATCATCGGCGTTTCGCGTTCCAGTGAAACGGCTGCGGATTCGGGAAATGAGGCAAAACCCGCGCCTCGTTGCCGGCCCTCTCCAAACAAAGACAGAGTTAGGGAAGGGGGAGGAGCGCGCAAGTTCGCTCGCGTTTGCTCGATATACGAAAACGGCGAAAGAGAGAGAGAGAGAGAGAGAGAGAGAGAGAGAGAGAGAGACCAGCTGCAGCACGAACCGACGATGCCTAGTCGTTTACGGGGGCGCATGGCTTTAACCCTGTCCCTGGGCGCGCAAGCTTCTCGTTTTTGATCGAAAGCTCGCGCGGCCATAAACAAATGGACACGTCCTTGTTTGCCTAGCCTCTCCCCCTGGCCCACCCCTCCCCCCATATACGTATGTATATATACACACAGAGACATGAAATGGGATGGACAGAGAGCGAGCAGGGGGTTAGAGGGGGAAAGCGCGGGAGACGCGCGTAAGTGGTAAAGGTGTCCCTCTCTTGCGTGCGCCGAGCGAAACGGTACCGGGGTGCTCTCTCCCTCTCTTCTCACGTATACACATCCAGGGTATGTAGAGGAAGAGGTGCAGGGGCCAGGGTGATTTGTAGTTGCTCAACAGACGTTAGCTGGGGGGAAGTATATAGGATGATGAGGAATGACGAGAGAGAGGGTGGTGTAGGTGGGAGGAGGAGAGGCGAGAGAGAGAGAGGGTTACTACTACTGCCAAGTTGGGCCATGATGGCTGTGGTTAATTTGAACGGTTAGGGGGGGACTATGGACTACAGCGGGGGGCTGCCTACCTGCCGTAGATGCCTTCGGTGATCTTGTTGCGCTTCAAGGGCCTCCGGAGCTTGCCGCACTCGGCATTTCTTCTCTTCATTATCCTCGGCCACTAACCCGCGGCGCTGCCAGTCTGTGTGCGTGTGTCTTGTATCCGTGCGCTCAGTGGACTACCTCTCTCTCTCTCAGCGGACGAGGAGGAGGACACGCACGGGGACGACGTCCACGGCGATGACGACGTCGACGACAATGACGGCTAAGCGGCCGACAAAGGAGGATCGCACTGCTGCTGCTGCTCTCTTTCTCGCATGCACACTCACACACGCGACACGCACAAACACACGCGCACAGAACGACGCGCGTTGTCCGTTGGGCTCACTGCTCTGCTGCTGCTCTACGGGGGGGCTGCTGATGATGCTCGGATGAGATACTTTTCTGCTGTTGCAACTGGTGTGCGCGCGCGCGCGCTGCAAGAGGCCAGTGTGCAGAGAGAGAAAGCTATACAGCAGGCAACCTGGGGTGAGCTAAAGGAGGAGAGAGCGAGAGGGGCTTCTACGGACGATGAGATCGCGCGCGATCTCCCGGACGGGGGTAAAACGGGAGAGCCAGAGCGCGCAAACACGACGACGGACGTCGTCGACGCGACGAGTCGGTCGGGGGGGCAGCACCGCGCACACACTACGCACTGCCTCTCTCGGGCTGGCTGCTGATGCTACTGCTCTGCTCCTCTCCCGTTCCTGATGCGCTGCCTGCCCTGCGCTATATGCTACTTCTACTGCGAGAGGGCTGCGGCGGCGCGGGGGGGATGCTCTCTTCGCGCTGCATGCAGCTCTCTCTCTCTCTCTCTCTCTCTCTCTCTCGCGCACTCTTTCTCTTTCACACACGCGATAGAGCGCGATTCTATGTGTGTATATATCGTTCGGTGTATTATACGGCGAGGAGAGAGACGGGCCAACGCGACGCCGACGTTCTCCCTCCTCGCGACGCTCTTCCGTCTCGCTTGCACTTGTTGACCGTAGGTTACGAGAACTCGCTCTCTCTCTCCCTCCCTCTTGTTCCCTCTCGCGGAGTGAGCCTACAATACACCTCCTTTCGCCGTGTGCGCGCAAGCCCCCAGGAAGCGAAGCGCGCTGGTGCAAGTCTTGGCCTGCACGCTCTCTCGGACACCCGCGTGGGCGAAAAGCCACTACGAATTTGTGAGAGAGGTAAAGGACGGGGAACCGGGTTATGCGCGCGCGAGAGAGAGAGAGGAAACGCTACGCGGACGCGGTTGAGTTGGTGGCTTTTGTCGGTGTACACACAGGCGCCTCCGGTATATAGCCTGGAAGTCGCGGTTTTTCGGTTATAGCCCTCTCTCTCTCCTCTTTCTCTCGTTCCCATTTAAATCTGCTGTTTGTTGTTATCGTAGCTGCTCTCGTTTGTTTGCCGGCTCTTTATTTAACGACGCGCCGCGCGGGCGGCGAAAAAATTACGAGCTCGCGCTTTTTAACGCTTTTTTTTTTTATTCTTCGTTATCTTCAGATAAGAATATGTTTCGCTTTGGGAGAGGTTAACAAGTAGCCCCTCCGAGACAGTTTGTAAACAGCTTACCGGCGAAATTGCGCGCGGGGTTTGGCACGTTGTCGGCGATATTTGCACGTCTTTAATTATGTGTGCACTTAATTGCCCGTCGCGAACTCTGTTCGTTGCTCTTGTTGGATTCTCCGGTTAATAATTATGTTGAGCGTATTGTTTTTATTTCGTAGCTGCGCTTTTATGTAGATGCGCCTCCGCTCTGTGTAATCATAGTTTTTCCGCGTGAAGCGCAGATAGATTTAGCGCTGTAAAAATATTTTACCGTCGTCTATTTCCGTCTGTGCACAGTATGCGTCATTTATTACTATAGCTACTATTTTTTCGATCAAAACTTTCACCTTTTATTTTTTTATTTTATTAAAACACAACTTGATCATCAATCTAAAGCTATAATTATCTCATAACGATACAACATCAAAGTTTATTATTTAATCTTGCCAAATTCGTATCGTTAAAACGGGGCTTTAACGTCCTTGAGCAATTATTAAAGTCTTTATCAAAGTCTTTATTGCAGCTTTGAATTAAAGCTCTGTTATTTCGCGCTTTTTTTGGTTTTTACGTTGTACCGATATTCGACAATGCCGCGTTACCAACGTTCGTGGAAATTTTCAAAAACTCGTACACTCGTTATCGAAAGAGGAACGAAAGTACGGCGTTTCCCTAAACGTTTCCGTGTTTTCGATTTACAAATACGAGTGAGAGAGGGAGAGAGAGAAAAATTTCTGTCGTTACAACTAAATATTTGTGTATATATGTCGATCTTTACCGATACACGTAAAGTTGAAAAATTTTGTTAAAAGCTACGTATTTTTTGGAAATCCTCGATTTACTTTTTCTTTTTATTAATATCAATAACAAGCAACGTTATCGGATAATTTTCATTGGCCGAGCGGTTAGTACAACCGCAGCGTCTATTTATACGCGCGCTCCATAATAAACAAACGGAAAACCACAGGAGCGCGCGTATCGCATAAGTAACCGCTCATTACACCCAAAGACAGTACAGCGTCCGTCGACTCATCCCAAACGTCTTCCTAATACACGCACATGCCCATACTGAAAAAGATCCCGTGAGCGTTTTATCATATCTGTCCACTCTCCCTCGAGTCTCTTACACGGAGTGTCTCATTCCCATCAACGTCACAAAGCCCTCTCTCGCCACTATCTTGCGCTCGCATTTCTCTCCTCAAAAAAAAGCCGGCAACGAAAAAAAAAAAGCCTCCCATCCGCAAAAACGCGATAATTAACAGTTTTCTTTTCCCCTATGGGGAAGAAAATGAAAGAAGCAAAAACTAAGCGTGCGCTGAATAAAAGCTTCGCGCGCAAAGTGTATACTGTACAAAAAAAAGAAGAAGAAGAAGAAGCCATGAGCACGTGGGAGCTTGGAGGAAAAAAAAATTCGCCGGCAGCCGTACAAAACTCTCCCAGCAGCCCAACGGCTGTGGTTAAACGCCGAGGGATACTGGGGAAGGGGAAGTAGAAAGCCGGCTGTGCTTCTATCGATCGCATATGTCCCTCATCCGGTTTTCTCAACTTCGCCCTTTGTGTACTTCACGGAGACTAGGCGCCCGAAGCGCCGGCTACCCCATCTATAGCCTTCCCTTCTCTTTAGTGTAATCGGGCCTTGGATACGTTATATGTGCGCTTCTTCGTGCCGGCTTCAAGTTGGAACTATGAATCTCTCGCGTTTCCTAGACGACTGGCTGGATTTTCTTTGCTCGCTTAATGCGAATTGTTTGGAAGCGAATTTTGCGATTGAATATTTAATAGGAACATTTTTTAATAAAAATATAAACTAAAAGCTTTTTTGTTGCTTTTTAGATGAACGTTATTATTTTACAGGCGAAAGACATATGATAATATACCTTATGGCTATTCTTCGTGATGTTCGAGAAGCAAATATCCTTATAAAGCAAATAATAATGACACGATGAGAAGAAAAAGCTTGATATACGTAGATTTCATCTTACGATCGGAGGGGGTCTACCCTCCATCAAAATATATAGCTTTCGTGACGAATTTGTTCGAGGGAGGAAAGAAAAGACAAAGACGAGTTCAGCTGCAAAGCCCATACGCGAGATCGTGTGAATTTTGTGTACGCGGAAAGAAAAAAACGGACACGAGTGACGTTGAGAAATGTGCTCTTTCTCTCTGGGAGCACGTGGACCATCTCGGATTTTATTCTACTTTTAACTCTGCAGTCGTACAGCATCGACAAAGTTAATGTTTTAAAAAAAATTCTGTTTTAATTTTGAATGTTACTAATAGAGTACATTCTGTAATTTTAAAGTTTAAATAAAGAATGCTCGTACAAAGGTATTTGAACAATATGAAAATGAATGCACAAGTTTCTATGTCACTGGTTTATGATGCAAATAATCTGATATGTGTTTAAAACCAAGCGTATGGTATGCAAGAAACATCAAAGAGTATTTTGTTTTGTTAAGATATGGCAAAAAAAATGCGATTGCAAAGAATTTACACTTATATTTTTCTTTATGTGTCGCTTTATCCGTGAATATATTGTAATTTATCCATTCAACATGCCGTAAGTGTTCAAATAAAAAGCAATGCAGCATGAATTTACAAAGTAAATGTAAAAGCTACCAATATATGGAAAATTAATTTACAATGCAATAATAATGTTTTATTAAACATAAATTTTAAAGTTTAATTTTTTACGATTCACATGTACAAATGTTTTATAAATTTTTTTATTACGACATTTATAAATAAATGTTTGTAGAGATTGTTGTGTATTAAAACTTAAGAACGGCGACATAATTAAAACGTTGATAAGAATATTACAAAAACATAGTATCAAAAACTACTGAATGATTTAAAAAATTACTTTATCGTTGTTTATCAGTATTTTTTTAC
Source organism: Anagyrus pseudococci (assembly GCA_030522585.1). Lineage (NCBI taxonomy): Eukaryota > Metazoa > Arthropoda > Insecta > Hymenoptera > Encyrtidae > Anagyrus > Anagyrus pseudococci. The sequence goes on along the minus strand of JAPYYQ010000751.1, from coordinate 70,728 downwards.
ATTATTTACATAATTTTTGTGCAAGCTCGATGACAATAGATGACATTATCAAAAGGTAAAATTTATAAACTACAGAATTGAAATACAAAAGTTAATAAAACTTTGCTTTATTCATAATCACAATATAATCAACCTTAACTTTAGCGAATTACAGAATAAAATACACAATTTGCAAACTGGGATGTCATAAAACTTCGACATAAGATAAGGTCGTAAAAAAAGCTGATGAGTTTGCGTACACACACGATCGTTTATCTTCTTTCTCTCAAAACATCACATATCTCGATAAACATCATCATTACTTCCGCAAAAGGTACTCGCTAAAAATGAATAAAAAAAAAGAAAAAAAATAATATACATACATCTGTATACTCATATAAATCTATATAAAACACCGGGGAGGCGTTTGCATTGTAAAAAAGATAAATCTGCCCTAGGGGCGCTTAAGGAGATCGCTGCATCGGCTCAATCGCTCGACGATGACTAATTTAACGAGAGAAAAATAAAAAGGAGCATCGCCATCTCGCTCGTCTTATTCAAAAGACCTCGAGATACTATTAATGGCAAAGAAATGACTGTGAGCGAGCACTCGTGATCAGGATTGTCGGGGATGGGGGTGATTCCCTCCGAGTGACTCGTTATTTTTCAGCCCCCGACGTTGAACGATCTTTATAATCACCGGGCTCTCTCTTTCCGCGAGCGCCGAAAATGCGTGATTGCTTATTTGGAAGAACAGGTGCGTTTTTTCTCTCTAGTCCATTATTGCGATGCTGTATGTGTGTGTGTGTGTGATGATGCGGAGTGCGCGCGTTCTTGGGAAGAGGGGCTATGGGGAATAAGGGAGTAGCTGGAGACAGAGAGAAGGGGGAGGATCGAGCTTGCAATTGAATCGGGTGGAATCGAAGGAGGAAGCCTGCCTTAGCGGCATGCCACGTAGAGTCTCGTCCCTCACATGTCCATCTCGAATTGCTCGGTATGCTCGTCCACCGCACCTGTAACTAAATGAGATTATTAGATAAATGCTGCAAACTTGATGAAATTTAATAGGATCGATTATTATGAGGATGGGATGTATACCAACCTTTCGGTGGGCTTGGCGTCTTGAAGATCGAGCTATCATTGGAAGCGCCTTTGTGAAGATTAGGAGGAATCATCGTCATGCCTTTTGGTGGCGTTCGCGAAATCGGCGAATTTCGCAGATTCATGAGGAAGGCTCGCTCGTACACGATGCGGGTACCTGAAAAATACGAGTTGCCATTAGTACTCTGGTTATAATTGCCGGATAATCGCTTTTTTGAGAAATGTTTGTGTGATGGAGAGGGTTGAATTTGATAAGGGTCGAGGGTGTAAATTTATAAGGTTTGAGATAAGGCGAGGTTTAAATAGAATAACGAGAAAATCGTGTTGAAATTCAAATTTGGTACACGTAAATACTGTACTGCGCAGAGAAGTTTAGTTTCAGACGAGGACCTTATCAGGTTGAATATCTGAATGCGTCGCAATAAAAAGAAGTACAACAACAATCTCGCGTGCAATGAGTCAATCTTACTTTGAAAACAGTTGGAGCTAAGATGCACGACAATGTCATAATGACTAGTCGTGTACATATAGGCTATTTTGAGCTTATTATGATTCAATGCTAATAATTTGTAACGGCGTGTTACTTTGACGTAATGTAATCGACTTTAAATTACGCTATTCCTACCGAGAAAAATTGTGTTTATCGAGAGCTCTCGAGTTATCTAAAATGGAAAAAAAATCTATTTGATAATTATCGCTTGGATCTATTTACAAGACGTGTAAATACGCAAAGTAATTTATCGCTTTGACGCGCAACTTCGTAACACATACGTTCTTTTTTTGTTTTCAGTTGACGATTTGATAATAAATAGATTAAAAAGCATCTACTAAGGTTTTCTACAAATTTTTATCGGCATATTCGTTATTTTTCGTGCAAATAACGAGTAGATGGATGGAATTGTAAAATTAATTAAAAAAAAACAATTCCGTACGATGAAAATATATATAAATATGTTTGCGTAAACGAAATTTTGATAATACTTCTATCTTCAAACACCAAAAGTCTGCTTTTTCTCTCTTTGCATATGACGTTTCATAATTGCGAAAACGCCCAATGTTTATTTACTGCGTCACAAAAAAAAATGTATTAAAACTGCGCACCTTTGTTTAATTATTTTCTCGTTCTCGATGGTCAAGCATTCTATTTCAATAAATATAAGAACAAATGTTTATTCAATTATTATTTTTTCAGCAGACAAATTCATATTAATCCATAATTTTTCTCATAAAAACAAATATACAGTCTCGTATTCTAAAAATGCAAAATGAAAACTGAAACGGAAAGTTTTCCAATAAAAAATTTCTCATTAAATTTTGCTTCTCTGTAAAACTTTACGTTTCAATTAGTAACCAGTAATTATAGTTTCACGAGAGAAAAAGTAATAACAGTTGTAACGTACTTTCTCGCGCTTCAGCTATTTTTCGAAGTTTCTCAGCAGACGCAATTGCATAATCTTCGCATAACCATTTGTTTCTCCTTTCATTTAAACTTAAGACTTCACATGCAGCTCTTAAAACTTTTAAGCTTAGGTACCCGTATATACGCACACACGCATACCCAACTTGAGAAAATGGCTTCGTCATGGGTCGCTATTTATAAACTTGAAGCTCGTCACGTGGGTCTTTCAACGCGAATCTTCAAGAATGCAAAGATCTTTGGGTTAACGTATTTTGAAGAAATTATATTTTTCTTTTAGTCATTCTAAAAATGACAAAATATCATCAACCTAGATTATACGCTTAGTTTGGTCAGTTTTAATAAACGGTCTGAAAACAGGGTTTTCCATTTTCAAAACGTACGGAAATAATGATTTTCGCGTGGTCCGTTAAAACAACATCTTCGATTTCAAATGTGTACTCGACTGCCAAGTATATCCACACTCTATATCAACAATTTTTTTGTTTTGTGATAAACAAGGCACTAAATTCTTATGTAATCATTGTAACATTTTCGTCATAACACTTTCTCTTACGAGCGTAGATAAGATTGTATGACAACTTAGCAATTGATAAAGGTTAGCAAAAATAATCGAATTTCGATATAATTCATTTGATTTTAAAGTGAGAAGCTAACGAACACTTTGGAATTCAGTAATTCCGTGTTCGAATTTACGTTTTAATATTCAATCATTTCGGATGACTTAATTACGAACGAGATGATTAAGATTAGCGATTTCATCGCGCATAATTTCTTATTACTCACGTCTTTTTTTTCTGCGTTTATTAAAAATTTACTTCGTTTCAACAGCTATGAGTCATTTGTTAATGTATCGTTTTAAATTTACCTCGCGAAAATGAAATAAAATATTATTACCATGTTTAAAATAAGAGATTTTAAGCACCCCTTTAAACAATCAAGTTTCGAAACAACAATATGTATATCGAGATCGGAATGTTCAATGCAATGGGACATTATTTAAGCGAAGGAATTCAATTATTATTAAAACCATTGAGAGCTTTTCGTTTAAATATTATTACACCTGCCGTAAGTTTTTAATTTATTTTTCAAAGCCGGCTAACGTTCCCCGGTTATTCATAAAACCGATTGCAGAGAATATTTTCAATTGAACGTTAAAAAGCCGAGATGAATACGAGCAAGTGAAAAATGTCAACAAATGGTTTTGCGACGCACTGGAAATAAATTTTTAACTTTATCGCACTTTAACGTCGTTGTATATATTTGAGTGACTGTATTGTGATACGTGTAATGCCAACATGAAAAGATGACTGACGATTTTCTGTATTTTTCCCGACTTTCTGCGCAGCTCCCCCATTGTATATGTGCCACGTGTGATTCTTTTGTATACGCATTATAGTTCGGTTCGATAGTCAATACGTTTTACCTACTCCTTCAAGGTACAATAACAATAAACAGCGAAATACTTTTGTGGCTTCTCCGGCTTGTTGTTTTCAGTTTGGCAAAAGAATAATAAAAAAAATTATGTACTTGTATCGGCACAAAATATTGTTCGAGCGTTCCGCGAACCCTTTCGTGAAATTGTGTATATACCAAATGAATAATTCAATTCACTTCCGCAAAAACGAGTAGTTTCGTGCCGGGTAGCGAAAAACAACTATTTTTAGAAGCGTCCAACGCTAGAAAGATCACGCGCAAAATATATATTTTTGCAACAACGGAGAGCAATGTACGGTGGGGCATATTTATATTTTGATCGATGTGCATGTATCCGCTGAAAATATCGAATGAAAAGAGAAAACGAAAAAGATAGATAAATTTGAGATGTAAATAACTAAAGCTGATCCACACAGAGCAACGGCCTCGTGGGCTAATGTTTTGTAAACACACTCGGCGTATTTTGCATTTAAAAAGGAGAACAACAATCAGATAAGGATGCATCATCGGTGTTCAGCGCGTGTTATTCAGAAAGGTTAAAATTAACTTTGCATTATGTGTGCGACACGATATATTACGCCGTTTTGTTTTGTTACGCCTGACTCATTGTTTTCCTAACTAGCTTGTTTTTAATGCGTCCGTTTTATATTTGCCGGCACATAACTACATTTACGGCAAAAATCTCTCACGTTCAGAACGTCCTTGTAATTTTCGCTGAAAATTTTATTAAATTAGCACTGATAAGAGCAAGTCTGGAAAGGGTGTTTTTACCGAATACTTGAACAGAGAGCATGAAGTATGGAACTGGGTAAAACCAATGATTAAGGCCTTTTTTAATAGCTTGATGTATAAGATAACGACTGAATAATCTCAAAGCTGCCTAAATTACAAGAGGGTGTTGTTTTTATCAGTAGTAGACTGACGATTTTATCAGAACACATCGGAAATCAAGTTGTTCCCATTTCAGTTGGCAAATAAATTTGTTTTTTTTTTCTTTTTGAAAAGAAAAATGGAGATTTGACATCTGTTGACACTATTTGGGATTCTCCAAAAGTATCTGACGTGTATTAATCTCTAAAAGTCAATAAATTTCGAATAATTGTGATTCGCCTATTTGTTTACCGTATCAAACAGTTTTTTACAAGGACAAGGTGGCCTACCTCGCGCGGATGACATAAAAAATTATGTTAAACGACTCCGTTTTACAAGTACAATCATCCGAAATTAATGTATTCGTCATTCTTCTTAAAGTGTAATGTGCCATAAAAGAAAAAAATTCTAATTTTCCAGCTCGTTTGACTTGGCGCTATCGGGGTAGCCGGCTACGAAAATTTCAAATCCATTTATCGGCGCGCCGTCTAAGAAAATCAATAAGATAAGGAATTCTTTGACGAGGTCAGACCATAACAAAGGAGTCAAAAGCCGTTTGAGCGGGCGAAATCCATGCGCTCCTTCGACCCACTGTTCCACTGCTACAGATTTAACACCTACAGGTTCCCCTTTTGTTTCCTAAACGTATACAAAAACCCTATTGCCCCTTATACTGCGTATTACTTTCTTTTCCTTCGGATTTCCTCCAATTGCTCGGTTCAGCTCGCTGAGCTGAATATTATAGTTTTTCTCGGGTGAATTTCGCTGTTTATACCACATATATTATTTTGCACAGCACGTGGCGCTATCGCTCTAAAATTGTCTACTCTTCGCTCACGTTACTTTCATCATCTTTTCATGAATTTCTTATACCGTCAAAAATAAACCGCTGAATTTTAAAGTCGATTTTTTCCTCGTCATGTAATAGATACCCGATCTTTAATAAAACTTGTAAAACTACCTTTTTAATCCCTTTCCTCTTTAAGCGTTTCAAAAAAAAAGTCTAGTTGATATCCCAACAAAAAAAAAAACTTGTCAAAGGATGGTGAGATCGTCTAACGATTTATAAAATTAGCTTGAACTCTCCTCATTACCATTTTTTGTAAGAGTCACGTTACCATATCCGTTGCCATCCCAAAAAAAAGTTTTCTACAAAATCCAGCCTCACGTGCTTCTGAAAAATTCAACTACGCACGATTTTCGGACAACTACGCACCGGCTGCTTCCTAGGTGGGGTGTGGTAGGTCGATTGGGGGAAATAGAAAAAGAGAGAGAGAGATCTCTCGGTTCAAGAATCCGAAGGTCGGTAGAGAAGGATGAACTTCCCCCTCTTTCTCAACGTCGCGCAGATGTTTCGGTCTTATACGTGTGTTACCAACACCACCACGTTCTCGTCGTATTTTTTTATTCCAGGGTCGTGTGTCTATCGGACTGTACGCGTATATATAGTGGAGCAGAAGTGTTGCGGATGTGCGCAATAGACCCGGCTCAATTAGCAGCTTGTGCCGGCTCGTGCGAGGTCTGGTCTAGCTCGCACGTGCGATAAGCACCACACGAGAAGGCTTTATGTTATTTTTTTTTTTTATTCCTTTTGTCGTAGCTGGCGTGAAACTGATACCGGCTTGTCGACTAGGCACGGCTACTACTTCTTTTTTTCCCGTCTGGCACGTTAATCTTTATGTTTATTAATCCACGCGCTGCCGAATAGCTCGGCCTGTCAGCTGATTTATGCCTAAACGCCGGCTTCATCGTTTCTAAGTATCTATATATATATTTAAGCTAAGATTAAGCTTTTACTATTTCGGTTTTGATGTGGATTATGGAGAAACTTGGTATATTGTTTTGATAATGACTTCGGGGATAGAATTTCTTTTGTTCCTTTGTGTTCGCTTTGGATTTGAAGTTAAAATAGTTGTTTTCAAGAGGGTTAACGAGTTGTTTGTACTTGGGATTATATGTTAATGTTAATGCGGCTAAAACAGAAAACTATTGGTTTAATTTTGTTTTTACTTGCTTGTAGGCGAGTAAAGAAGAGTTTGAATTACAGTCTTGTTTACGAAACTGCAACAGGAAGTGAATACTATTAAATCTTCGTTTGTACTATGGGTTTTCGCCAACTTCTGCACAGTATGATCCTCACAAAATCCCAACTTCTATTTACTTAATTAACATTAATCTGTATTAAATAATTGTGTTAGTGTAGGAACTTTTAAAACTCAATTTTTTTTGTTACATTTCAAAAAGAGCACTAGGAAAACAAACTTTAGGACTGCTAAAGTATTGCGTGGTTGATCAATGCAAAAATCAAATGGCGCGTAAATGTAAATCAATAAGCTGCGCCTTAAATAACAATGTTGCATCAAGAAGCTAATATTGTAACGCGATTACGCGATTAAAATAATTATCAAGCTGAGATTTTTTTCCTCCCCCTGTAGACAGCACCGAGTGTTATGTGCGAAGATTTTTTTTCTTCAAATTACCCAACTGCACACCAGTTCCTCAATAAACAACGCACAAGGTAAAAAAACAACAATTTTTTTGACCTTATAATTAAACGTAAATAAGCGCATAAATTTAACACGTGCCAAAACATCAACCTTCCCAACTTCTCTAATTCAAATCCATCGGTTCGAAGCAACATAAAAAGACGAAAGTTTATTTTTCAAGCCGTTTACAAATAGCATCGGTCAGGTTAAAAAAACTGAAAAAGAATAAAAACAAAGAAAGAGAGATATAGAGAAACCGAAGAAATAGCTTTAAAATAAAATTTTTGCACACGACAAGCCGAGAGAGCGTGCGTGCGCGATCGAAGGAGAAAGAGAGCGAGTATAGAATAACTCGTGCAGAAGAATGAGAAAGACGATGAGAGGCGGGCGAGGGAGATAGGAGTCGTTAATTCATGCGCATGCCGGCACATACACCGGCAAGCCTATCGGTCTTTGTCGCGAAGCTAACACATAAAGTCTATCTTTTCTCTCTCTCTCTCTTGTGTATATATACACGTAAGCTTAGCTTATAAGCGCGATAAGGTTAAGCTGGACTCGGCGCGTGTTTACGCTTCTTTCCATCCTTACGTAATTGTCTCTCTCTCTCTCTCTGGCTGTAAGAGCAAATCGCGCTGATATAGAGAAAGAGACGGCGAGAGCCGCGTGTGGCCTGATGCCACGTAGTTGCGGCGCTCGCGAGTATACACACACAGCCGCAAACGCATTCGAAATAAACGACGTAGGCGGAAAATCTACCTACAGTCTCCGAAGAAAATGCGTCGCTAAGAAAGAGAGTTTCTGTCTGTGTGTGTGTGTGTGTCTCTTTGTGTCGGTAACAGCGCCAGGGCTTCGGTTCGCGGTTGCTACGCCGCGAGACTCCCGCAGCAACAGTCTTCTTCCGCGATGGCCAATTGCGCATCTCTCCGAAGCTCGATTCGCCAACAGAGAGAGATGTAGATGTGTCTATACGTGTGTGTACGCTCATCTGATGTGATCGCGAGCGAGGCAGGGTACTAGTGTATATAAGTCGTAGTAGAGCGACACGGAGCGCGGATCAATACCAATTGACCGAATTTCCCGGGACCACGTGGTCGGGAGACGATGATACTACTGCTCTCGCTACTACGCTTCGGCGTAAAAGCCGCAAGTGCCGATCCTTTGGATACATCGTATAATTAGGTCTATGTTGTAAGGAATATGAGGGCCTCTCGTAAGGGCTTAGGGCCTTGCTCTTTAACGAAGCGAAGGAAAGAGAGAAACAGACTAGGTAGGGAGAGAGAGAGAGAGAGAGAGAGACGTGGGAAGGGAGGGGGATGGAGTGGAGCGTCACGCAAGGCAAAACAAAGGAAAAGCCAAGGAGCTGCATTATTGAATCAGAAAAGAGACGCGAGTTAAACGACAGAAAGAGATGAATGTTGCATTGGCATTTAAAAAAGTTAGCAATGCAGAAATCGGTGGAAAATAAAACAATCAAAAGAAATTGGAGAAGGAAGTATTTGGGAAAGAAAAACGGAGCAAATTAGGGGAGGGATGGAGGATGAGAGGTTAGAGAAGTCCGTGTAACTTTATGGTACTCACCTCCGGGTGTGGTGGAATAAAGAGTGCCACCGGGCGTGGACGAGTAGTCGACGGGCAGCTGACTAACATTGTCAATGATGACCTTCTTCGTCGGTATGCTCTGGCTCTGGGTTACTTGTCTCGCGATCGGTGAGGCCGACATTGTTGTTGTTGTTGTTTACTTTATTTATATTGTCCTCAACTAACAAAATACACAGGGCTTGTGGTTCGTCGACTCCCCGAAGCGCACGCGAGAGCCTTCTTCTTCTCTCTAACTCTCGAGTCTCCGGTCTATACTGCGCGCGCTCTCTCTCTCTCCAAAATTTCCAGGTCTGCTCCGAACTCCGAAACACACCGACGCAGAGAGGGAGCGAGAGAGAAATACACACAAAAGGTCGTGGGGCACAAGAGAGCGAGCGAGAGAAAGAGAGGGAGAGCGTGCTTGGTGTGGTGGTGGTACGGTGGGTTTCTGTCTGTGGGACTCTCTCGCGTTGACTATACGGCGCTGCTGCTCACTCTGCCTGATGGACGTCTCTCTCTCTCTCTCTCTCCCGCGCGAGCGCGGTGTAGTCGGCTGTGCGAAAACAAGTCGTAGCAGCGCCGGCTGCCCTCGGCAGGCTGCCTTTTATATGTAAGCGCGCAGAAAACGGAGCGAGTAGGGGGATTTAATAATATCGAGTGCGCAAGCGCGAATATATACGTCGAGTTTTGTTTACCACGCGGCCTGAGCTTCTCTCTCTCTCTTGGATTGATCCTTATACATGTGTGTATGCATATATAGAAACGCACTGGCACAAGCACATAAAGGTATAGGTGTATAATGTGCTTCGGCTTTATAGCGCATGCCGGCAATATTATTTACACACTGCTGCGCAGTATCGTAAACCCAAGCAAACGGAAATCTACCGGGGTGGAGGGGGGGGGGCTAGCCGGACTACGCGTATTTGAGCACGTGTCTCATCTTGGCTCTTGGTATGCCTCGGCCTTCTGTATAGGTTGTATAAGCCCGAGGCTATAACAAGAAGAACACATTTTGGATCTACCGAACAATTGGCCGAAGTTAAGTTATATACCGGTAATACGATATTCGGCGCAACTGTTTTGTTAATTGTTGATCGTAAACAAGATTAGTTTGTTGTGCAGAGTAGTTGTGGATACTTGGGATTGTTGGATCATTTATAATTTAATGGTTTGAAACCTTAATGTTTGTACTGTTTAATGGATTTTCTTTGTTTTTTACGAAGGTTCTTGGTGTACGTTGTCACGTAAAGGTTTTAGAAGTTGTTTCATTGTACAGTTTTAATGGCCGGTATGGTGTGATGATTTATTATTTCTTTTGTTTTTATTAAATAATTTAATTGAGAAAAAAAGAGTAGTTTAGCAAAGAAATTTAATTGTAGGTTTACGAGCGCGTCGATAAGTTCAATTTCGACTTGACGGTTTGTCGGTACTGCAGTTTTAGTACTGTTGGCAAATCAGTTTCTTTCAATATTGCAAAAACCGAGGCTCAAGGTGAAAGCCTCGTGTAATTTCAAAAGTCAGTTTATTAGACAGTAATAATTACGAATTAATAATAAAAAAGTAAAAACATTGAATTGGCCCTAGGCAATTTTAACAAATTGAAGTTTCTACCAATACGACTACAGCCAACCGACCTACAGTAGAAAGAGGTACTTTTCTCTTGACGAATATGTTATTGTTAAAACTTATAACTAAACAACTTATTAAAAGGAGAAGAACAGCAAGTTCTCTATATGCATTATTTACGGCCAAAGCAAATCGACGTTTTACCTTAAACTAACTCGAGCCAAAGACGACCCTAAAAGAAAAGAGCACAGGAGTCGCAAGAAACGAGCAGTTTATAAACAAAAAAATCTTAGGAGATAGATGGTCATTAAGCTATTTATTAATGATGACAAATAACGCCACGACCAAAAGCTCACAAACAAAAAACTTAAGAAACAATGGCTATTTATTAATCATAAATCAACCTTCTAACCCGACCGCCTAAGTAGTCTGCACATTATTAATTTACAAAAAAATGATCGTTTTAATATATAAGGCCACATAACTGAAGTATACTACAATTTGTACTAAAATGTGATATTATAATACTTCTTACAATACGACTTCTGATCCTTTAAAATCTCTTAAAAGTTGCAATCCTTACAGCAAAAAGTTAAGAGGTCGAGGAGCGATTACTTATAGAAAAGGAACTAGCAACTTTTAAGATTTTATCCTTAAATAAAGGTCGATAAGTATGTTTGAGCAGACTGGAACGTCGAGCTTAAAATTTGTAGCAAATTTACTTACGTTAAAATTCGCATTCAAATTAGCGATAGTGAGTTTATTGTCATCTAAAGCATTTCTTTTGTAATAGCACAGCAATAAATTCAGTAATAATGGAAATATCTGTGGACCCGTTTATTTTCTTTAGCACTATTACCGGAATCCAATATGCACTTGTCCTCGTTCGCGCAGTGAAAACGCAATATTATTTCGATAAACTACCATTACTCTTTAAACGATTGTCCAATCCGCCTGCATAAATAATCGCGCAGGTGATTGTTAGAAGCTATTGTAAAAAGATTTAGCGGTTCTTTTTGCAAGTAAATACATACAAGTAATTTTGTCACCCTTAATCGATCAACGTTCTCCTATAAAGTCTATGAAACTTTATTGACTTTTCAACGCTTTGCGATTGTGATGATATTCTCTGCGAAAATTGGCGGGGGAAGGATAATTTAGACGAGGCGTTAGAGCAATAATTAACAATTATAATCAACAGTTAATTAATTAACGCTAAGCCCCATGCCAAACAAGACGCTCGTGTGCGTCGATGTTATTTCCGCGTTATACCGTGAAAGGAATTTCCGACACGTGCGTAGTATTATGATCTCTTGGCTTATGCATCTTTATCCCTATTGTGTAGCTCAGAAAAAGCACAAAGAAGAATAACAAGAATAAAAGGATAAACTCAACGGGCTTCATAACGAAACGTGGATTTTTGGAGATGCACGAATGAAAATGGCTTTTATGTTGAAGAGTTGTTTTGCTGTGATGTCACGGTAACGAAATAAATGCATATTTTGTATTTTTGTCTTCATGTAAACATACAAATATCGTGATTAAAAAATCTTTTACCATAATATTGAGTTTGTCAATTAAAAATAGACGAACAAGTTGATAAAAAAATGCGACTGCGTTTAAAACTTTTTTCTTACCCGATAAAAAGTTACCTATATAAAAATTCGTATTATTATAAGAAAAGGACTCAAAAGCTTTACTCGAAATTTGTTTGCGATTTTCTAGAAATCCATTTCTTTGCAAAGTGCTTTTACAATAATTGCATATTATATTTTCAAAGCTCCAATTTTTAATATATTGGCGATGAATAATTATGAATGAATTTTAAGGAGAAACAACTTTTTGCGGTTGGTCGTGCATTAAAAGAAAGGGTATTTTTATGAGAAGTAGAGTAATATACTATTGGATACATTATTTTCGAAAAAATGTATTGTATTTTTAAGGGAAAACATAAGTTGTTTTATTTAGTCTATTTTTCTAAAAATGAATTTTCTTTTGAGATTTCGTTTTAACAATAAATTAATCAATTTAATGGTGTAATGCATCTCCACGTCGTGATATTCAATCCCGACATCGATCGTTATCGGAAGGAAAATAAAAATAATAATAAAGGACGCGGAAAAGAAAACGAAAACTAACTCCCAAATCTCCAGTCTATTTCACGTTGTATTAGATGCGTTAATCCATTAAAGATTAATTTCCTATCGATATACTTCTCTCTTTTCCGCTAAAACTCCATAGGGCAAACAAAACAATCGCCATAGGAAACGTCTCATCGATAATTCCATTTAGCCGCTTTCGAAGGCCGTTGTAGTAGTCGCCGCGAAAAGCGCGACGCGCGCGTCGGGCCATCCCCGGCTAACAGCTCGAACATAAAAGAGAGAGAGAGAGAGAGAGAGAGAGGAAAAGCTGTCTATACGTTCGTTTCCCGAGCTTTCACGCTCTCGGGGAAAACGAAGACCGATGCGCCAGCTAAAGCCCGACGAATATCGAGCTCGTTATTTTCAATTAAAAGCCGGCCGTTCGGCCAACCGAAGTACTTTGTCTCTCGACGCGCTCCCGCTATACTATTGTCTCGCTTCCTCTTTCTTCTCTTCGGATCTCACCTTCGTAGCTTATTTGAATTTATCGAACGCCGCTTGAAATTTTGTCTCGCGGCGACGCGAGATTTGTCGGTTTCCGCGTCTGAATTTTTCCTATGACGACGGTTCAACTTTTTATCCTTCTCTCTCTCTCTCTCTCTCTCTCTCTCTCTCTCTCTACTTGTAATAGTTACTATTTTTTGTTAATTTTAACTGTTAATTCTAATGTTAAAATCTTTGTAAATTCTATTGTAAAATATTCATGTATATACTACTGTTACTTTATATTGTACAACATAATGTACGTAAATAAAAACCTATCAATCAATCAATCTCTCTCGCCAAATTCTCTGCAAGGCCATGGTAGGCTTTGCGGTGCTTTAGCTGGAAACGAGCAATTAATGCTTTAGTTGGAAAACACTTCAAATGCTGAAAATATTTTATGATTTTCAAGAAGCAATTGTCACGATATTAAGCTGCTACTTTAAATAAATCCATCTAAAAAAAAAGTAAATAAATAAATAATTAGAATACCGAGAAAACCATTAAAACGTTTTCAAAATCCAATTTACAAGTATAAAAGCGTAGTCAAAGTTTGCGAGATAACTTTAGCGTCGAATCTGCACGGGCAAGTAAGCTCGATATTTACGAGGCTTGCATAAAATACGGTAAATGTAGCATATTCCCTAGTAAGAAGACATTTGGCCATCTAGCCTAACCCGTCTTATCACTGTACACAAATGCCTGCCTGCATTAACGTGTAATGCATTGCTCGCTTTATCTCGAAAATTGTTTTTTACGCGTCGTTTAGATGCGGTGGTAGTTGGAAAACCAAAGGCTTAAACAAATCAAGCATATTTTTAAAAATTGTCTTTTTTTTATTGCGGGCAGTACAAAAAGTGAATTACAAAATATATATTAAGTTAAATATCCATCATACATATGTACATATATCTGTGCTACGTTAAATCGTCAACAAAAATGATTCTCGCGCTCTTTAAATTCATACATTTAACAACATTTATATCTTTGTACAGAAATGTGAGAATTTCATTATATCATGTTAATCTTCATCTATACTCACATCCATTAAAAAACAAAATAACATACAAGATAAACATTCCGTTTACTCAGCTATACAGTTCTTTCTCACAGGATCGCGAGCAAGACCTCAATAAACGCTCTCCGCACGCTGACTTCGTGAAATAGCAAGAGAATCCTTAGACACTATAGCGCATGGCATACCAAGCGCGCTGCTAGAGGTCTTCCTTAAAAATCAACTTTGTATCCATTGCCATCGATCTTAACGTGCGCGACCGACGGCGCCGCGGAGTAGGCAACCCCGAGTAGACTCGCTGTCGACTGTTCTTGCTGTTGCTCCTGCTGCTGAAGCTGAATTTGTTCGGGCACGGGGGAGTGAGTTTGTCCCGCGCTGGCGATTCTCGAGGCAAATAGTTGAGCGAACTGTGCTTGCTGCTGTTGTTGCTGGGCATCGACCGCTCCTAAAGGATATACGAAAGAGACTTTAGTTTTTGGATGGCTGGGGCAAAGTTAGACGAGGGGGCTGCTTTCGCATTATCTTAGAGGACTAGAGAAAAGTTCTGGTCAATGTTATAACGTTGGTATATAATGTTTATTGCGACAACTCGATTATGGGGAGCCCTGTCAATATCGCTACATTGATATAAACACGGAATTACAGGCGTTGTGAGATAATTCGATTTTTCTGGAGAGATTTATTTATTATTATTATTATTATTATTTCTCGTTTCAATTAGAGAAGATATTTCGGGAGGAATGTCTTTGAAATCATCGGAACGTGATGAAAATCGTTGGAGTGCCGAATTCTACTTTTTTATTGAAAGCACATGGAAAGCTTAATATTCGCATTCTCTGTAGTGCAAAACTAAATGGATTCTTAGAACATAATGAGTATTGACTCGTAACAGTCACTGTAGACTTAATTAACAACCGTTATTATTTTTCTAAAAATTTCATATTCGAAGCTAACGAGAAAAGTTTAGCAAGAAAAAAAAAAGATTTATCCTTCTGTTTCTTTATGCTAAATGTGAAAAAGCCTCGCCTTTGTAAAAAAATATCAAGCTAATTACCGGAATAAGCATGTTGTTGGGGTTGAAGATACTGGTACTGCTGCTGCTGCTGCTGCTGCTGCTGTTGCTGCTGTATTAACTGCTGTTGTTGGTAGGCGAGTGCAAGAGCCTGCTGATACTGCTGATAGTCGGCCGCTGGCTGCTGAAGCTGTTGATACTGCTGGGGCTGGTGGTAAACAGGGGCCGCGGAACCGGCAGCCGCGTAGCCCGTCGCCACATGTCCATTACCGTAAGCGGCGAAACCTGCGCGGATGTTTTAAGGGAAAAATGTAATCGAATTTCCGCGTATTATACTGGATAGCAGCTCAGCTTCTATAAGCTCGGTTCGTAGAAAAAAAACTGGCACATGCAATCAAAAGGGGTTTTTGAGTTGACTTTGTAATTTTTCACAACTTCTTTCTCATTGATACGTCGAACCTTTTATGGCTTTTGATCAAAGCTAAGCAGGGCTAATTTGCATGGCACGCACAACGAGCTTTTGGATTTTAACGTTACAATTTTGCAAGGCCACCGTCGTTTTCGTTATTTCCAAAGAATTAAGTGCTCATAAACGTCGACTAAAGAAGAGTGTAAAAGCGTGCTTCCAAGAAATTAAAAATTAAATTAATTACATGGCAACGCTAATTTAAATTCAAAATTTCATTGCAAATTAATCTTTCAACATAATCGACCGTCGCTTTTAATTATACACGCACTTTTCGGTACGCGCTGAATTCGACGAAGTTCGATTAAAATAATTTCCATTATATTACGAGGGCGGTTAGTTGCAGCTAATGAAACTCTTTTCGCTCGTAAAATATATTTGCCTTTTACACTCCGCGTTATACGGAGTTGTGTGTGCATGGAAACGCGCGTCGAGTGCAAATCCAGCTGATCGATCATGCACACAAAATTTGCCAGGAAAGCACCGAGACGCGCTTGAATTCGTATAGGTATAGAGGAACGCGTGGGTCGGGGATGTTGTACGCACCTAAGCCGGGATTGCGGTAAGCCAAGGCTTGGGCAAGGCTTGGCTGGACTCGGTGAGCCAGGTGTGGATCACCGACGCTCGAGCTGAACGCCTGGTGAGAGGAAGGCCCGTTGAATGCGAAAGCTGTTTGCGTAAGGCCGGGCCGGACGAAGCTAAACGAGGCGTGCTGCTGGGCACCGCCGAGGATGTTGGAAGCTCGGACGCCGTTCACAGGTGGCTCGGCTGTCGTCCAGTGAATGCTCTGGCTCGTTAACGCCAGCAGGCACAGGTATATCTTTGTCGACTATGGCAGGAGGATCAGAAAGGCACGTGGGTGAGAGAGAGAGCTTTGAAAATTTTATGGGTTGGATATTTGATGAAAAAAGACAAAAAGCGTTGCTACTTATAGTTAATTAAAACTGTGGAAAATTTCTTTTGAATTTTATTTTATTTTTACATTGTTGAATTCTTGTGTAAATTCCTGTGAATTGGCTTTTTCACGCGTTAATTTGCTCTAATCGAATTTAATGCCTGTGTTATTTTTATTTTTTTTTCTCTACAACTTTGTCCCGCTCAGAGCTAGCTCAGAGGCAGTACTTTTTCTTTGCTCATTTATCACGCTTATTTGATCAAGATCGGTAATAGGATCAATCGAGAAAAAAAATTGACGTTATTTCGGCTAATTTATCGCGATATATAGAGCTTGGAAAGTAACATTTTTAATTAGAAACATTTTCTAGTTGAAAATATGAACATTGTTGTTCAATTTTGAAAAGTTTGAAAACAAAAAGAAAAGTTAAAAATTTTTTAATAAAATACAGAAAAAAAGATTAATTGTCTTTCGGCTCAAATGAAACATCTTTTTTTTATCCATTCGTTAATATGTATCCCGCAGCGCGTGAACGAAACAAGACTAGAATACTTTAATGTTATGACGAAAGTGAAAGAGGGAGAAAGTCCACCTTGGGAACGTTACTGACGTTGACCGGTTGAGAATCAATAAGCTCGTTCCCATTGGATATATAACGCTATACGCAAAACAATACCAAATTAGAAAATTTAAGATTATTGTGAAAATGATATTTTCTCTTTAGAGATGCGACTTTTGAACCTTTAGGATGAAAAAAAACGCGGTTCTTTTTCTCTCACCTTTTGGTACTCGCGCTTAGCTTCGTTTTACTTGAGCCTCTTCTAGGGTTTCGCAAAATAAGGGCGGAAATTGAATATGACTCCCCATCCCTTCTTTTTCGTGCCCTCCTCGTGCCTCACGTTTATATTGGCAATAAAGGCAAAAGAGCGCATAATATGTTTTTAGCATGAAACTTTGTTTAAACGTGTATGAAATGCATTGTGGAGGAAAATGCTCGATTGGTGTAAATAAAATCCTTTTATAAGTTAACTTGTACTCCAGCAACATCTGCGAGTGAACGTTGAATAATTTGAATTTTAATTTATAAATGTTATATTCCAAGTTAATAAATTTGTTTACTATTAAATTTTAATCAGCATAGTTATTAAACATTTTTAACGGTAAAAAAGATTGTTGTAAATAAAAAAAAACAGAAGAAAAACATTTACCAAACAGTTAATGAAAAATCAGAGCATAAATTTACAGGAAAAAATCAATAAAGAACCTAATAAACTCGCAATTGCCATAACCGCCATAGAATTTTGACAAAATAAGAATATTTTGACTTTCTCCCGTTCAATAATATAAAACAAAAAAAAATATTTATTTTTACTCACGCGCGAGAGAGAGGGATAGACAGCATTGTCACTTACCAGCATATTTTCCAATATCCGTAGAGCTCTAAGGTAAAAAGTCCAGAAAAAAGTAAAGGCAGCCCGGTTATATCCAGCCGACTGCGGTGAAAATCAAAACGCAAGTGCTTCGGCTGACCAGAACGTGGGGCGTTAAATACGTGCGCCAGCTGGGCCAAGATACGTGTTCTGCATTACCGGTAATTCCCCTCTTTCTCCCATACACACGTCCACTACTCATCTCTCTTCTTCTATACCGTTGCCTCGTTGCCTCCTCCCTATTCTTTGCCCAACATACCGCTTTCGCCGACTACACGTGTACGCGCGTATATGTATATATATATATACGTGATAACTCGTGGAATAGCACGTTCCAACAACAGGATTTACTGGCTCTTTTTCATCCTCAGATTTTTTTTTTTAAAGAGTTACGCTTTTATTTTGCAACGTATAGATTTGACTGCTTTTTTGTGTTGTTGAAGCTCTCGCTCTTTCTCTCTCTGGAATTGAATGAAAGAAAAAACTTCAGCGTCGCCCTTTGCTCAAAATAGAATAGAAATAGAGAATTGTACGGATGTGCTGTTTCGATGCTTCACGAAATTCCGGTGGAAATTTCGGAGTAAATAATTGTTTTCTGGCGTTTACCAAAATTTAATAGTCTTTTTCTAGTAAAATAGCCCCATTAACGATTTATCCATAAAATTTTTTTCGCTTTCACGTATCTATATTGTCTTTCAATATATCAACATCGATATTCAATACCAAGATATTAGTAGTTTTATTTCATAAAAAACGTAAAAATTTTGGCGATCAACTTTATTTAATTTTTTTCATACGAGTTTGCTTCGGTAAACAAAAAAGACCGAATTTCTCTATTTAACTTGCGAGATACACATGACTAACGGTTATTAGAAGTTACGTTGCATTTAAGATAAGAGTGTTTTATAAGTTTCGTTATTAACAACATTATTTGTTTTGTATAATGAAAGCAAAATTTAGAAATGAATCACAAATAAAATGCAAAAACAACAACAATATCAAATATTTTAAAATGTTATATTTTTTCTCGCCACGATAAAGTCAAACAAAGGTAAATAAATATAAATAATATTTAATAAAAAAAACAAAAAAAAATCTCATTTAACAACTTTGATCACGTAACACTGATCAAAGGTGTTATGTATTTTACGTTACAAAATTATCCCTTTGAAGTTAGATGTATGAAAAAGTATATTCTTTATATATAAAATTGAAATATTATACGGACCCTCTACATTTTTGTCGTAAAACCAATAACCCTGTGCGACTTAATATTCCCAATCCTATTTCTTAATATCGCTGGTTTGATTTCTTTTTAAATTTTTCCTAGTTTAATTAAAAAATTTTTCTTCCATTCTTATAAAATAAAATCCAATTTTTTTTTCTTATCAGTATGCGGTTCTTTTATTTTCATTCTGAAGCATTTTGAATATATACTTTTCTAGGAAATCAAATATATCAATCAATTTCTCAACAACTCCCTGCTCTTGCATTAAAAGCTCGAAGCTTTGTCGCTCTTCAAATATGACTCAATTCAATAACTCGTAATGCGGCTTACGCGTTTATCTTTGATATATTTTAATTGATTAATCAATATGTAATTTACGTTTGTTATATTCTTAATCACAACTGTTTCTTTATTACGTGGATGTATTTTCTCTAATACAGACAACCAAAAACTTCCCAAACTTGCAGGCATTTATATTCTCAGTTTTTTTTAGAAGGAATTCCTGAGAGAAATCAGCCGAATGGCCGAGCGCATGTCCCAGATGGTTCAACCCACCAGCCTCGGAGATATATCGATAAAATCTACGTTAATGCGTTTATCCTTACAGGCACTTGCGTCAATCTCTGCATTAATAACAGACCAAAATACTAGTATCGATATGTGTGTGTATATAATACACAGATCGCAATCTACGATCAATTTCACAGTAATATATATCCTGGCTTAATTCAGTAACAGAAGTAGCTAATATTCAACTTGCAATCAAGGCTATAGGCGAGCATAAACTTTGCATTTGTAGTAATTCAAATTTTCACCGATGCCACACGCGATTTATTTTCTATCGAGCATTATCAGTTAAAACAATTGTAAACTCGGAATACAAGCTCGAAAACAGCTGTAATCAAAATTAAAGTACACTGCTAGCTTTGTCAACCGATACATGTAGTCTTGTATGCTGCGTGTATACACCGATGGTAACTCGGAAGCAAAAGTGATAGAAAAAGTAATAGACGCCGCGAGTCTCTGTCTCTGTCTCTGTCTCTGTCTCTCTCTGTCTCTGTCTGTCTGTCTGTCTCTCTCTCTCTCTCTCTCTCTCTCTCTCCCTCTCTCTCTCTCTCTCTCTCTCTCTCTCCCTCTCTCTCTCTCTCTCTCCCTCTCTCTCTCTCTCTATCGAACGGGGCTTATTGTCGAAGTTTATTAATTACAAGCGCGTACGTTCGATGTGTAATACGATAAGCCTATCTTCTTTCGTTCGTCACTTTCGGCCGGAAATTAGCGAAAGTAACTTTCTGTCTATTGATTAAAACGCGCACGACCGTCCACTCAAACTTAACACCGCTCGCGACTGACCTGTTTTTTGTCTCATACGAAAGAATTTAAAGTTGACTTTTTTTTTGTCATTTTCAGATAAAAAGTTTTTTTTCTTCTAATAGTCTGTAAATTCGTCCTTACATTTCTTTGTGCGTTATTTCAATATAAAATTTAACGAAATTTTTTTATAAAGTTTTTAGATATTCACTTTTTTTTAATAATAGACGTATCCTCTAAAATTTGCATTCAACGGATCATTGAAATGGTAAAAGAAGTTTAAAAATCGCTTTCAAGCGCTCAAGCAAAAGAAGAGCTTTATATAAATTTACAAGTGAATTAAAAAACTTTCGTCTCTCGTAGATTGAAGCAGTATAGAGCTTTTGATAAAAGAACTCGAGAATTACGTAATCAATTCTGTCAGAAAAGTGTGGCGCTTTACTTAATACAATATTTATTTACTCATCGGTACAAAATAAAAGTAATCCTCTATTCTTGAATTAAAAATCGAACAAACCTCTAGCGGATTTATTTAAATTTTCAAACGTACCAATCGACAATTCGTACTTTGCAATGGGAAAGGCATTTATCTTTATCGACGTAAAAATCACGAGTTCGGAAGATATGTGGGAGTTGGATGGATATAAATTGTCAGTGACATTTTTTTTCTCTCGGATTGCGCACCGATAGGTTCAGCTATGGGAGGGTAGGGAGACAGAGAAAGAAAATGCGACTAGAGTGCTTTAATCGATCGGCTGCTCTTGAAAAACTTGGGGAAAAAAAATAAGCTTAAGATTCAATTGTTTTCTACTTTGATTGGAAAATACAACGTCTTTGCAGCCGTTTATCGCATCGCTTAACTCAAGACGTTTTATAGAAGTTTCTTTTTGAGAAGCCTTATCAAAGAGCACTTTCTTTTTTTTATAAGTACTTTTCATGGGCTCAAAGGCATAAAATCAATAATCAATAAAATCCACTAAAATGTTTTAAAGCCCGTTAAAAACTGTAGTTCTTTTTTAATTTCCACTAATTACAGTAAGTAGCAAGAGTGGCACGTTCTTAAGAGACAAACTACATTACTCGTTTCCATGACGAAGTCGTCTTCTCGTTAAATTAGTTAACTTTACAGAATAGCCTTTCCTTGTGATAGCTTACACCGTAATCAGCGCTTTTATCATGTTAAAGGCCGAGCTCATAACATGGCACTGCATCTGCATCAAACTTACTTTGCACAATAAGGAAAACTTCCTTTTCCCACGTAATCTTGGCCAAGGAACTAACTGCAATTAATCAAGTTCCCAAAACTCAACGTAAATCTGTAGCTGCAGCGGGAAACAAAGGGTTAATATCATTTACTCCAAAGCACACACTGTCGCGAGACTCGATCGTTTGCCTCCTGGAGTTAAGTTATATTTTGCTGCATAAATAATTATGTGATACGCGTCAGCTGCGCCTTTGAGCACAGGGAGTAAACTTGAACAGTTGATTATTCGCGCAAGAAAGGATATGCGCGCATTGGAGCGATCGACCCCGACGGGCAATAAGTTCGTCGAGAAACATTAACTAGTTCCTGCAATGGTTTTGATGGAAGGTTGTAACATATAAGGTTGTAAGACTTGATAAAAAAGCTTTTATGTGTACAGCAAAATATTTTATTTTAATGGTACTCGTAAACTACATTAAACAATTATTGCAAAAGACTTTCGATGCATACAGTATTGTTGGTTAATTTTGCAATAAACTGTTCGATTAAAAATCGATAAGATAATATTTATTTTTTTAACTTCACTTAACATCCAACAAGTATTTATTAGACACCTTTACATCCTTTATTATTTGATATTCTTAATAAATCTCCTTAAAATTCAGCGTAATAATTCTATAACTCTCATACCTCTAAGTAAGCGCAAATAGCGCCAATATAACTCTAACATCACATGCGTTTATTAACCCGTATAAATGTATGATCCACTGCCTTTGTAAGGCTGTTTCAGTAAATAATATATGGAAGGTATCATCACCCTGCCGTTCGAGTCGCGACTTGAGCAAGCTGGCTACGGCTGATCTAGCCCGATTCGCGTAAGTTCACGACCACGTGGCCCGTAGATTTCCTTGTAGACGTCCAGCTTTCGAGACGCTCGCGTGGCACCTCCAACCACATACCAGAAGCCGGTGGGGTGCTTAGCTGCTGCTGCTGGATGTTGGGCGTACCGACCTGCCTCGAGTTTATCCAGTACGGCAGGCAGCTGCGTAGACCGAGCAGCTCCTTTGTCGATCTGTCAACAAATTGTATCGCACACTGAGAATTTTTCAGTACAAATGGGACGCCAATTATCCCCGACCCTACGTTTGCCGGGTTTGCTTAGCTACTCTGCCGGATGAGGAGGTAAATGTTTTCCTTGAGAAAATCAATGCTACGCAAGCGCTTGATGGTTGAAGCGGCCGTAGACATTAAACATTTGGTAATTAGAGAAGCTTACAAACGGGCAAACAGCGCGTGCAAGAGGTATAATTGTAAGTAAATCGCTCTGCACGCGGTGAATCGAAAAAATCAAGATAAAATCTAAGCGCGTGCTTGGATACAACGCTCTAACAGTCATATAAAACTTAATAAATTTTAAAAGAATAGGAAGAAAAAAAAGGTCGGTGAGCATTCCAAGCACAGAGAACAGTGTAAATATGAAATTTTTAAGCAAGCTTAAAAGCACCACTTGGAACCCCGATCTCCAGTGCAACAAAAGACTATTAACATTCAAACGCACGTACTCGACGTATATACTTTTAGCTCTCGCGCGCGCAGGGAAGGGAGACAAAAAAAGTTTCGACAAGTTTAAGCTCGCGACAGTTTCTTTTCCGGCTCTCGGCTAAGTTACCAGGAGCTCTCGAGAAAGACAAGTGGCATTAGTCCGTGACGCTATTACTATTTTTCCTTTGTCGTCAACTCGGAGGGGTTATTAAACAAGAGTGGCCTTCGACGTGCAATATGGCCGAGTGGAAAAGTTGCGAGGAAGTCGACGGGTCTACGTTTTCGCTATGTTATACCCTCGCGACACTCGCAACGCGCACGCACACACCCACCCACACACACACACACACACACACAGATGAGAGCGAAGGTGTAAATTAGTTTTGAAGCTACGCTTAACGCCGACAACTCTCTACTTCTGTATCGACCTTCTCTCCCTCTCCGTCGCACCTAATCCCGATAGTAATTCGCGTAGAGTGTACTACAATACTCGGGCTGTTTCGATTAGCTTACAGATCTCGAACACGAGCACAGCCCGGAGATTAGCAAAGTAATGAAGTATAAAAAATAAAGGGGAGAATAAAGCGAGATAACTGTGTTAGGATTTTGGGAGAAAAAAAAATTTGGGCGGAATACAATGTATTTCGTGGCGAATTGCTTGGGGAGTTAATTACCGCTCGGAGCGTATATCAAGTTTTAATCAGTTTTTCAGATAAGTGTTACTGGGCTGCTACGAAATTTGGTGGTAAAGTTTGTAATGCCGACTGCTATAGCAGTGAGGTTAACGATAATTAAATCCGCGGACGCACAACTTTGGTAAAAGTTGGTATATCGAATGGCAGCGATATAAATGAATCGAATGGAAATAAGATTTAGGCACTAATTGACTGCGAAATTAGGCGATTGAGAAATTTTTAACGAACATTGTCGAATTTCTCACGACTATTATCTTAATTGCAGCTAAATTTTCAATAAATTCAATTATTTTGCAAGTTTTCCACGATTATTTGAATGTTAGAAATATTTTCCGTAACAAAGTAAATAAGCTCCAAATTTGTCTGTCAAAGTTTTGAACGAAATAAATATTATTATGTAATAATCATAGTTAATAATAATAATAAAACGCAAATAAAACATCACTCACTGTTAACTGTCACCTTTTTAACGATAAAATGTCTCTTCTCAAAGATGGAAAGCTCGAAAAATAGATTACTGAGCATTGATCATTTCGCATTATACTCTTTGTAAACGATCGGTGATTGATGTCAGAAATAAAAGGTATGTAAAAACCAATACAATATGTATGCGGAAGTTTCAGGTGTTTATTTTAAATTTGATGTAGTCTTGAAAAAAAAAAAACGTTCATAACTTATTATGATTTTAAATTAAATTTGTTAAGTAAAGAGTTTATTAAATTAATATTCATTAATTTAATAGAATTAGCTCAACGCTTAAAAAATTTAATAAACAATTAATAATAAAAATATAGTTTTACGTAATAACGCAAAAAAACTACGGTCCTAATACCATAAAAACACAAAATTAATACAATAATTGTTCGTACCCTTCATTATGAGCTAAAGAGCGTAATGCATCAACGCGACGTCCGACTAAACCCGGATTACACTACTCAACCCACTTAGGCTCTTTGAGAGACCACGAACACGCGATGAAATTAATATTTCACAAACTAGGACCGGCAAAGCAGGTTTGACAAAGAATCCGAATCTTAAAAAAAATTTTCGACGTTCCTTTAGCGCTCAAGCTCATATCCCGTTGCCTTCCTTTTTTTTCCCCTCCTATCCTCGGCTTATTTTCTTTCACTTACAGTCAACGCGTCTAAGGGGGCAAATAAAATTTATGCCGCGCCGGCCGACCCTCCATTTGTCCGCAATAATCTGGTCCAGAAATCGTGAAAAGGGAAACCGGCGTAACCCTAAGCGATAGCCTGCCATTAATCATTGTTGACTTCCTTCGACCCTCCCACCTATATATGCCTATCAAGCTAACGCGCTCGGGCTGACCCTTCGTTTCCTTAAAGCTAACCGCGCAGCCGGAAATTTTTCCTGGCAAGCCAAGCAGCACTTGGCTCTCAGGTTTATTGCCGCAACGGCATTCCCGAAAATCACAGAGGCCCCCCACCATGTGGATCCGTTCTCTGCATTGCCGCCCGTGAAATTCTATTGTGCATCCTAACGAGGCCAATAATTAACCATACCTCGCTCTTTCTCTCTCTCTCTCTTCATTGCATGCGCTCTGCGCAGTGTACGCTCGGGTATGAATGACGCCGGAGATGCGGTTGGCTCGTAAAGTCCGAGTGCCTAGTCGTTGTCGCCTAATTCCTGACATTCCTATTGATCGCTCTCCCGTCTCGCTTCTCGGTACTTGATTTTCCACGAAGAAATTCCCCAGCCTCGTAACGCTGGTATTAATTTCACGGTTATAACGAGACGATCGATTTTACACGCTCAAAGTCGCGAGAGAAAATAATGGGTAATAAAGAGCGAGGTTGTACGGGAAATTGGAAACGACAAATCACGTTAAATTCTTTGATGCCAATGGTATGGTACATTAGAACTTTTCTGGGCATATATAAATTGTTGATTATGTCATCTAAACTTAAATTATTCTTGAATGATGTAATAAAACCGTTAAAATCAATATAGGCGATCGTGCAGGTAAAATACTACGGGAACACATGTAACTGGGATCATTACTACTTAGACTAAAATGTTATCCGTACGCTTTAGATCCGAGAGATTGATGCTCATGCTGCAGCTCATTCTTCAGTTTGTGTTTGACGGTCCCTTCGTCCGTCTCTTACTAAATTTTAACTAAAACAAATACAAAGAACTAATGGTTTTTAACTAAAATATAAGTTACTTCGTCAGTTACGTCGTTAAAATGTTATCATAATAAGTATTTAAACTTGTCAATTTATAACAGTCGCATCTTTTACAATAGAGGATTAGAGCTACTATTTAAAAGGAAACCGTAGAAATCATTACAGCTTGATTTATTGTCTCAGTTGTACTGTAAGTTTGCTCTGATTTTCTTTACTATTGACGTTCGGCATCACATATGATTGCAGCTGAGTACCTAATTGAGCATGAAATAAACGATCTTATTGAAAAGCTAATTAAAAACAAACTTTTCTAGCAAAAAGAAAACAAAATAAATTATAACTGATTATAATTGCCAATTTTGTTTTCTTCGAATAGTATTTCTCACGACAAATTTTTTATTTTCGCAGTTGGAGAAAGCTGTTTGTTACTAATTAACTGTTAATTTAAATATACATAATTACGAACTTGAATAAAAAAATTAACGAAAAATAATACGCGGTAAGAGGAAAACATCTTTTGTTATCTTTGACGCTAAAAAATTTCACTTAATTAAATTATTAAAGAACAAGGCTAAAACCTGTAATTTTATCAGTTAATGTAATTATAAAACCATTAAAAAAGAAACTTTTAAAAGGCGACACGAAATTCAGGCAATTCAGTTATTTTCATTTCGTATTTTCTTTGAGTCTCTTTGTTATTATAATCATCAACGCGCACATCAGTCTATGTACTCTACAGCATCTGTCTTTATGTGATCTTTGAATCTTTTACCATCTTTCTCATGTTACCGAAGCCTTCTCATCTATAATTCATCAAAAAACATGCTACGAGTACTCGGAAAACTGAGCTATCCAAACAAACAGAAGATAGAGGGAAACGAGGAAGCTTGACTAGTACTATTTTAAACTTCCTATGGATATCAAATTTTTTCCGTAATTTTTGTTTTTGGATTGCACGGGAAAATTGTGGGGACAAGAATTGCGAAAAGAATTACCGTTGTTCATTGGGCTTCCTCGCAACAAACAACGTCACAACACAAGTGCCTCATGATACTCCGCTTGGAAAATTCCTTGTCATAACACGACGTTTTCCCTCTCAAGGCTATTTCCATTTCTGACTCGTCGACATTAGTATTTTCCGCGCTTGTCATCGAAATTTCATAGGAAATTCACGAATACGCAAACTGACGCTCACTCGCGAGCTCAGCGCTGTACATTAATCCGCGCGGCGAACTTTCATCAAATTAATTCGATGTCGAAACTGACGAGACTGATAGTTATTGAGTGAATTACACGATTGTTTTTTTTCTCATATTCACGCGCTTTGAAAGTGATATAACCGCGCTGAGATTGACATTCGAATTAAATTGAAATTGAACTTATATATTTTCAATTTAATTTTTTCCCCCGAGTAAGAAGAAAAAGAGAACAATAAAGTATCCGATATAGCGACGTGTAGAAGACCAAGAAGCGTAATAAATTATCAAAAGCCATTTAAATAAGAATCGTAAAACTTTTTCCCTGCCGGCAGTGGAGGAAGTCGAAAAAAATAAAGGAAGAAGTAAAAAGTAGAAAAGGAAGAGGCGAGAAACAGCAAGAAAGCCACAGAGAATCGGGTAGTTCTAAGCTATCACCCAACTGTGCTCAAGTTACCTCGACCCATTTTTCTCGCCTCCCTTTGCCAGGCCACCCGTTGCTCGCCCTTTTCCGGCTATCCGACTTTCTCTCTCTCTCTCTCTCTTCTCCCAGCATACACAGCATGCTCCTCTCTCTCCCCTCATTTTTTCCACGTCCCTGCGGCCATCTCTCCACTATAGTTCGCCAACTTCCAGCTCCACACGCGCGCTGAGATTGATATTCAGCGCACCACGTGTTATATCCTTTCCCAGGCGCTCTTTGTTTTCTTCCTCATAGTCACTATTTTACGTAGCATCTCGTTTTTCATTATCGCCCCCCTCCCGACACGTCAACGTGACGACAACGGTCTGCTGTTGTCTCCATCATCTTTCGTTTTCTTAAAGATAAGCACTCTCACCTTCTATAATGCCAGGCAGCGTAGTAGCAGGGCGTTGTCACGGCTGACGTAAAAGCCAGCCAGACTACTATTAGATACACCGTATCTATGTGCAGCTCGTTAGCGTAGGTCTCGATGAACGACGATTTGGTCAATCTGAAAAATGATCGTCCTCTTTCTCTCTCGTTTCTTTTCTCCAAAAAGCACACTATTATGCTCAGAATTATGTATGTGCAACAAGCAAAATATTCACTATGAGCGATGTATATTCAAAAGCGAGTTTGCATGAAAATTGTAAATTCAGAAGATAGCAGGGACAACAAATTGAACGAGGAGTCTTTTTAAAATTTAAATTAAACTTTACAGATTAAAAAGATGTCTTGTATATTTTAGTGAGCTAGAATTGGTAAAATAATATTTGATGAACTTTTTTTCTGGTAAAAAGACGTGAATGATTAACGATACAAAATGATACTTCAATAAAAAATGAACAATTTACTAAAAACTAAGTGTCATAAAAAAAAGGAGTGAATTTTTTGCTGATTTTTTTTTAATCTTTTTATTAAAAGTCTTGTACTCGATAAAGAAAAAAAAACATGTAGAGCAAAGTCTGATCCTTTCATTCGGTTATAATCAAATGAAATCAATAAACCATAAGGTGTGTTCTTGGAATAAGGCTTCTTTTCTACGTAACTTTCATATTGCTAAATAAATATAAGTTCAAAGAGATTTATAAGAAATAAATCCAATAAAAAGATCTATAAGGAATAAATCCAAAGGAATATTTAGAACTTTTATTCAAAAGAACAATTACTCGCGAAATTATGATTTATCACCATGTTGGCAAAGTTCAAGTTCTTATTCGTTTCTGGATCAAAAGAACATTTTGCTATTCTACAAGTATTTTTTACAAATGTTGTAACAAACTAAATAGTTTTTGCAAAAATAACAGTTGCGAAATGTTCAAAGGAATTTTGGCGAATTCAAACCGCTTACGCAAGTTCATTTTGATAGTATCGAATATTCAGTGCGCCAGAAATTACGTTTTGACTTTTTACGCTCGAGCTTTGGCCTGGCTTTTTTTGCGAGAAAATTCAAATCACAGGCGTTTGATAAGAATTTTTGTGTCAGCAAACCCAATTTTATGTTTCAGAAATAACGTTTTCCAACAGGCCTGTAGCTCTGAATTTTGATCTTTTAAAAATCAGAGCTACAATTTCGACATCATTTTTTTTTATAACAAAAATTTATTTGAATATTACCTGAGGATCATTAATGGACAGTGACAAGTAGCAAATGTTGCTAACATGAGGTACAAGTATCTTTGAGTTCTTTTTTCTTTCAAGATATCAATTTCACTTCCTTCAAGGTTGTAGGAGGCCTGGGAATTTGACGGTGATATCATTCTTGTTGCACTTTCATTTTGCCTCTGCGATGAATTTCGTAAACTGTACAAAGTAAAAGAGTAATAAAACTTGAATAAAATTTTATCGAGGAATGAAAGGAAATAAATTTTCTTAAATAGCATAAAAATTGTGAAAAATTCCAGTTTACACTTTATATTTAATTTAAATTTACATTTATCATTATATATAATAACTGAAGCTTTGAAATTATAATAATTTTAGAGTACTAATCTAAAATTTATTTGAAAAATTTCAAGCAACATGCGTCAATTTAAAGAGTAACTATTAAAATTGTAGATTGTACATGCCCTCGTACATTATTAATTTTCGTTTGTCGTTAAAAGATTACTTTCATAACCTTTTACAACAAAAAAGCATGTATGATTTAGTCGCAAAAAATCAATGACTACAATATATCTCGTTTTTTACAGAATCGACATTACGGCCTAGTGATAATACGTGTTAGAACGTGATAAGTAGCCAGAGCCAGCGAAGCAATCGATAGCTTGCAAATACAGTGGTCGAATAGTAATGCTGTGTCAGCGAATCATTACCATCGCAGAATACCCACCAAAGCCATATACCTGTTATTTTATATCAAGGATTTTTCCATCGTGACAAAATCGCGGTACTAGAGCGTAAATTTAGCGGTCAGACAAGGAGATATTCAAGTGCGGTAACTTTTGAGTAAAAAATGAACAAAGGAATTTTTTTTAAAATGTACGACAATAAAGAAAGACTTTCAGTATTTTCCTTTGCTCCTCTTCAAAGGTTTCAGTGCTTATTCCTCTAAGTTAAACTTTTAAAGTGTTAAAGATATTTTTTTTGTTGATGTCGGCTTTGATCACAAGTAGTAATGAAATTATAAGATAAATCTTTGAACTTAACAACATTTACAGTGATACTGGATTACTGGAATTTGCAATAAATTCCTATCACGTTTTACTAACTTTTCCATAACCTTAATTGCAACTACGTGTTCGGAAAAAATTCGCTCATACCTTTATTTTGAAAAGTAAAGAAGAAAATAATGCGATCAGGATAATTTAATTATTTCTGTAATAACGGAAAATAATGTTATTTTCAGTTTCTTATTTTTCCCACTTCAGCTTTTTAGCTGTATTAATCGAGTATATATTAGGTTGTTGTGTTCTAATTGAAAACATCAATTTCCAACTTTGAATAAACAATTTTTTAGAAAATTAATTTTGTTAATTAAATGCAGATGAATCGCAATAGCCAATCAATTAAATATATATTTTCACTTCGTGTCTAAATTGACAAATAAATAATTGAAAATCGTGAAACGGATGAATAACATATTCTCAATTTTGACATCAGTTTTATCGAACAGTGTCATTTTCAGCGAGGATAAACTTATGCGTTCATTATCACCGTGCCATCCATTATTATTGAAAAAACCAATCACAAAAAACAAATGATTTATGACCCTGGAAAAAGCCGAATAATCAGAATGTGTGGTTGAATAAAAAATATCCACTATTAGAGAACTGTAGGAGTGGAAAATCGAATCGAACATTCATTGTCGACGCAATAAAAATAGTCTATATAAGAAAATAAATTGCATTGGATTGTTAGATTTTCAATCGCGGTTTATTAAGTTATTTATTTATATCTTTATAAAGCACTTTGTGTATTCATATAACATTGTTTTAAAATTTTACAAAATTAGTGATATGTACTATTTTATGAACATTGCAACTTATACCTATAAATATTCATGGAAATTTTGCTCAACTGATTTTACGTATAAAACTATTAAATACTGATTAGTAACAGGAAAATTAAACTAAAAGATGAACATCATTTTCGTTTATATCTAATACTAGAGGCAATAATATGTTTATTACGATATTTCGCATCCAATGGGATATCCAACTTAACCTACAGAGACTCGTATTTGACTGTTGTCTCTTTGCTTCTCATTTTTAACTCCCAAGTCTCTCGTAGAAAGTCAGAAAGAATATTTTTCCGACAGTCCGTTCGTAATGTTATTTTCTAGACAAGAGGTGATGGGACTAAACGTGACCTTATTATGTATTCAAAAATTTGAAGTCACAGCCCGTGCTTATTTATTTCTTGCACTACTATTTGATGTAAAATTTAAGTTTCGAGAGAAATTCGTAGAAAGTTAAAATTCAAAATTTTTTACAACGACTAAATAATGATGTAAAATAAGACTTACGAGATCTCGTTAGAGTCGGTGCTTCTTCTTCGAGAAAATGATCTTAATTCTTGGGTTGTAGAGGGAAAATTACCATCATCTTTGTTTTTAAGTTCATGGCTTGACTTGACGTAGAAGTACATGGCTATTGACAATGGTAATGCGTATCTATTCATACAAAAAAAATCGAATAGTTTAACTTTCAATCAATTTATTTTTCAATGCATTTCACAACTAGTTGTTAAGCATCAATAAAATATAGTTATGAATTTAACACGATACTGGTAAGTTTCAGAAACAACAGTTGTTATACGGAATAACTGTTTTGTTCACTGGGGAAAACTAGTTATAATTATAATACGCGAAAAGAAGTTTTGCTCGATAAATCCCACTGGTACGTTAAACTTTACTTTATTATAGCTTTTGCTAGCGTTAAACGATGCACCATTATACAAACATCCAAAAACTTATTAAACGGGATAAATGCAGTTTAATAACAAAAGCATAACTTAAAAATTTCATTATTTCTAAAATTCTCTTCCAACGTTTCTTCCTTAACGTCGACGTAGTAATTTTTCTCTAAAACAAGTATTTGAGCGATTTTTAAATTGCTTACACGTAAACTTTCAGTTATTATAACTGAATAGTTTACCGCGGGCTAGAGAGAGAAAACAGGCAAGACCGTAATTGTTATGATTATAATAAGTCAGCGATCCAGATTCGTGTTCATGCTATATCGAGATGTAAAGCAATTTGAATACCTTGTTTTTCTTTGAAAAAAAAAAAAAAATCGTTCGTGGGTGGTTAATCCGAACCCGCGCGTCTTTTCCCTGTTTATTGTTTACTTTATTTAAAATCATACAAAAAAACGCATTCGAATATACGATCTTCAGATTTATTTGAATTATTTATCAATTTGAAAGGTTTAAGTAAATACTTACGTTCCTACAAAGAGGTTTTTCAAATAGCCGTGTATGTCGTGTTGCAAATTTGCCATGCATATACAGGGACCACGTCCTGACTTTTCGTATTCTCCAAAATACTATTTTATTTTACGTATTAATAATTAATAAATCATTTAATATTTTAATCTAAGGATTATTAATAATTCTATTTTTTTATATTTATTTCTATTTTATTCTAGATGGAAATAATTAGTTACCTCCAGGTCAAAATAGCTGGTATAAGCTGGCAATGGCAAGACGAAACAAACTCCAAAGAACCACGTCCCAACGGAGCAGACAAAGGATGGTATTCGTGTTCTTCTTGGATTGCACAGATAGAGATACCTATCAATTACTATCGCCAGATATGACATCATCAGTACGTGCGTTTCAATATCCTGAACAAAGAAAAAAAATAATACTTGAATAATTTTACGTTTTGTACAACATTGTTAAAATTATTAATAATTTTTTTTATTAAATCAGATACTTTATTACATTAATCAATATTCGGTATTTTATATTTTTCAAATTCTCATTATCCTGTTGCGAAATAAATATCTTTATTGGGTTACATTCTCTTATACGCGTATCAATTTTCAAATAATTAAAATAATAAACAGTATAGATATTCATCCCTTCGGCCTCTCAATATTTAGAGCTCATATATGCAAAAAATGAATTTTAATACGATTTGTTTGAATAATAGACGAAAGTTTGCCTCTGAATAATAACTCATTTTTAGACGATTAAATAAACTAATTGGTTGCCTTTGAAACATATTGTGTATTTTATGCATCAGCGCTTGCTAGGATATTAGGCTGTCCATTAATTGCAATCTTTCATAATACGATATCATCGCAACTATTCTAGAGCAATGCGCATACGGAATATGTAATTTGTGAATAAGACACTGAAAGCAATTAATGTCGTCGCATTTTATTGCAGCTAGAATATTCCGTCCACTGGGATGGTCTTCTCATTTTCCGCGACTTCAGATCCGTGAATAGAAAATTCTTTTTTGCTTTGCTAAATAGCTGCGATTTCGCTACTTTTGCCAGCTCGGGGATATTAACGTTTTTCTTCATTTGCCAGATTGCCCTCTATAAAACACGTAATGTTTTATGAAGTCATTCATCAAAGTTGTCTTGTTAGAAGTTTATAATTAACTTTATCTGTGAATCTATACTCAGCAATGCTCATTTTTGTTGTTAAAAATCTACTTTTGTTCAAATTCGATAATAATAATGATAATAATACCGTATATGTAAGGAATAACGTTAAAAACATTTAAAAAGCCGTTCTTTCTAATTTTGAACATAATGGAAGTACATTATCAGGTTCAGTATTTTATCTTTACATCTGTTCTCCGAGATCCATTCATTTTCTCGTTATTAAGACTTATCTTGATAAGTTTTTGCCTTCGTGAACTTTAATCATTCCTAACGAGTTGTTCGGCCTTTTCGTGAATATTGCATGAAATTGCTTTGCTTATTTGTTCTCCTTACTCTCTTT
Source organism: Anagyrus pseudococci (assembly GCA_030522585.1). Taxonomy (NCBI): domain Eukaryota; kingdom Metazoa; phylum Arthropoda; class Insecta; order Hymenoptera; family Encyrtidae; genus Anagyrus; species Anagyrus pseudococci. Next base: position 36,661 of record JAPYYQ010000751.1, on the reverse strand, counting down.
TTTTTACGACTTATTAACAATCTACTTAGCTCTAGCTTCATAACTCGTCTTTCGACTAACCGGAAAGGTAATGTCAAACTTTTTACGTCTCAATTCCTTCTATTTGATTTGCATTTATTTGTAATATCGCTTTGTGGTTAATTAAAAATGTCTGTTACATGTATTTTATTTCATTAATTAGTCAAGAAAACAAAATTCAATACTGTATCTCAAACCGTTAACAAAACGATATTTATCTATATAAAAGAAGTTATATTAATACTTTGTCACGAACTCTTTTTCATCTACAAAAACATATTAGTATTTAGCGCAGCGAGCCGTATTTTCAAGCATGAAAGTTTATTTTGATACTCGATGTTAACAAAAGAATATTCTTCTATAGTCATACAGGACATTTACAAAAACAATGCCGCCGTTTCATAATATATCATAACAATGGAAAGCAATTCAGTTTACTTTACTAGTTAAATTAAAAATCAGAAATACAATAGTAAATGCGCCAATGGTATAATAAATACGTTTGCTTTTCGTTATTAGCTGGACAACGGATAAGAAGATACAATTTTTATTGCAAAATAGTTTATTTATTTTTCACTGAAAATCCGACTTTTGCAAACAAAATAAAACAAGCGAAGAACAATAAATACCTGTAACTAGACTTGCAGAATGAAAAAGTCATTCTTTCACCATTCACAAGCTATAGTGTACACGGGCAAAGGCGAGCTACAGGGGCATCAATTTCAGGCCTCTGATGTCATTTAACAGGGCTTAAACCATTTTCAAAACCACCAAAGAGCAACGTTCCGTGTACCTCTTTCCAGGCGCGTGAACCCTTTTGAGTCGGCTATACATTGTTATAGAGTATAATTACATTTGGTGAGCCGTTAGCTTCGTTGACCTCGTCGGCTCTTGTTAACCTGACCCGAGTACTTCTGCCAGTTCTCAGGAAAAAGGATGAAAGCTTGGAAAGTGACTGTATAGCTGGACTGTCCGTTGTCACTGAGCTTAACTCCGCGTCGAAACAAAATTATACCTTTGCGACTCGACCTTTATTTACGGCTCTTACAATTTGTCGCGGGTTTCAATGTGATTGCACAATTTAAACAGATTAGCAACGCTGTAATCTAAAGGCTAAGCACTCTTTTTACACGATGTTAGTTAGAGTAATTGCGTTTATGAAAATAAAAAAGTTTATGGCCTGGCAATTCGGAAAAAATGGAAAACAAAATTTTCTTGTTCAAGTAATTTATGTGCGAGTTCGATGTGAAATTTTGGGCTTACTTCCAAACTTTTCTTCAATTTAGCTTTAGCCAAGTAATTATCGATATAAAGTTTCAACATGTAACCTTGGCTTGGCTTCCAGGAACGGCAATTGGTAAGACCGTAAATTTTTCGAAAATGTCCCGAGCAAGTGATACTGCTATTTGCATATTATTCTATATGGGTATCACACTTCAACGAGGCTTTTTTCAAGAGAAAAGAAACTACAAAGCTTGACATTTTAATTTTATGTAAAAAGAAACTTTGCTACTATACAACTATACAGCTGTTTTCATTAGTTTACACACGATTCCACTGAGTTTGTGCAATCCGAGCAATACAACCACGTTGCTTCTATAAGAGCTTGAAAAACTGAAAATAGACTTTGTACGTGTGCTATGCGGTTAAGTTGTGGTTAATAAACTGCTCATGTTTTCGCGTAGTTATACTGTGTTTTGAATATTTACATAATACCAACGCTTATGTCGAATTTGAATTTAACATTAAATTCGTTTTAGATTTCACAATTTTATCAAATCAGTTTACAAACAGTCTGTTCGTGACTATTTTTTACTTCAATATAAAGTTTAAATTTAAAATATAAAATTAAAGTTTTGAAATAATATTTGTGCAGTATCTAAATCTGAAAAAATTATAAAATTTCAATCAAATTTTATATAATATTTTAAAGAACTTTTTAAGGTACAATTTTTCTTCGCAACTCTATTAGCGTTTCATTTTAAACAGACTTAAAGTGAATTTTTAAGACGATTCTCAGAAAGTAATCGGATTTGTCCTTTTGTCACAGTATGTACAGATCGCAAATGCAACCCGATAAATCCTACAGATTATAAATATATCAAATCTTTCAACTATATGTTAAAAATATAAAGTTCCCTTAAATTTTTAATTTATTGCATGTAAGTCTAAAACAAAATTTTTATAAAAAAATTTTTTTTTCACGTTTTCAGGAATTTAAACACACGTACCTGCATTGGTGGCAGGAAATAGCACATGAATTTCCCGAAGATCCAATTGGAAATAATTATGACGACAAGAGTCAACGGCAGAGGAAAGACCACCTGCAGGATATTGGCTAAGGCGATATTGATGAAGAAGCCATAAGTCGAGTCTTCGTGTAGGCGATTTTTGAATATGTGGTAGAGTATGCCGACGTTACCCAATACGCTCATCACGATGAGGAGAACGTATACCAGGATGATAAATATGTAGGTATGTTCAAAGTGTTCTTTTAAAAGCGGCTTAGAATAGTCTTTGGTGTCGTTGTTGTGGTCGTCGATACTGTCCAGATACTTTATTACGTCCAACAAGAACAGCTGGTAAATTTTCGGCTCTTGTTCGCTCGCGTTTGACATTTTGGGTTGATGAAGTTCGAGGAACCGTCGACGTGGAAAGACTAAATAAAGTTCGTCAGTCTGTTTGTTTGGCACACGTATCACTGGCTACTTATCTGCTGCTCAAACAGTCGTTATCTAGCCGGCTATAACAATCGCACGCGGGTGAAAATGTTGCGCTATTAAAAAAAAAAAAAACAAAAAAAATTGGCGTTATTTAGCGTTGAAATTTGAATTGATTTTCATCTTACGGTTTGTTCATCGAGCTGTCACGCAACATGTGCAATTGAATCTTAATCGAGCCGAGAGAGCCTTCGTCCGACAGTATCCTGACTTGTTCCACTTGAGCGCGTGTTCGGAGCCTGTTCACGCTTCAGCTGTGCTGTCTTGATGATTATGAGACGACAGCTGGATTCTACAATTTCTCAGACATCTTCTGATGCTCTTCTACCGAGATTCACGGTGTAGAGGAAGACTCTCGCCGGGATTTCCGTCGCCGATACACATACTGCTCTTCTTATTTTTCCTAATCCCCGTTCGCTTCCTTTTTTTCTATTTACTTGTCTTGTAGAGTCTTGTTTGCTTTCTAAGCAACTGACTCGAAAAATAAGACTTTACGAGGTCACTTAGTAAGTTATCTTGTCCAGAGTTTCAAAGAAATTGTGCGTCATTTTTATTTTACTCTTATAGGTTGCAGTATAAACGTAGGGTAAGTTAGAAATTTTTTATGGTATTTTTATAACTCGATGCAAAATATCCAATTACTGATGTATTCTGCGTAAATACGTATTTAGAAAACACTTAAGGAAACGGTTTTTGTATACATTTAAGAGAAATGAAATCTATTTGTTTTTTCAAAGTTTTACTCGAACATTGTTTATAGTCGAATATTGCAATCGCATATTGATACACACAATTAAGAAAACGTTCACTTTTCTACATAAATTAGAATTACATAAATAATTCTAATATATTAGAGGATAAAGTTTTCATGGACTGCAATTCGAGAAAAGGGAAAGTTCTTGGGAACAATGCTAATGGAAACGAGGAAATCTTTTAGCGTAACAATGACGGAAGGAGAAATTATCGCCATAATTTTGGCAGCGGGCCGGTGTGTACACGTGTAACTTTATACGCAGGTGTACGCGAAGTGTCATCAATAAGGCGCCGGACTGTCATACCTCTTGACTGTGAACACAAATTTTCCCCTTCCCTTTATCGTTGCTCATAAAAGCTTTTCCTCTACTTTACCATAAAATTTATGTAAAAAGCGAATGCGTTCGGCTTAAAGTTTGTGATATACTATTCAGAGTCAAAATTTTTCTGAAAGCAAGTGCATTAATGATTATACAAAGTGTACGCACTCCTATTCTATTTTTCAGGGTAGAGATACGAAAAAATTTTCACGCAAAATTTTATTCAATATGTACATTTGCAATATTAACTATTCACCAATTTTACTGTTATTCAACAAGATAATTTATATGACTGTCGCTAAAAAGTGACGTCACAGATCGAGTCATCGCACACTTTTTACTATCGCTAAAAGTACTAAAAAAAACTATTTTATATTGAAATAAAAATTTTGAACTGTGAACTTTTTACACTATCACACACTTAACAAAATTTTGGCGGAAGGTCGGTTGCCAAAAAGAAATAAAAAAAAAAAACATTCTACAATCTAGCAGGCTGATAAAAGGCGATACATCAAATAAGCATAATCCCGGGAGTGAAATCCTTTTCAGTCGTACACGTCCGCGTTTCTGCATGCGCGGCTCGCGACTGAATGCCGTTGACTGTTGGTCCAAAGTCTGGCCAGCCTCGGCTCAGCGGCACCGAATAGCTTCTGCGCAAGTCTCGCTCTCGCCACGTGCTACGCCGCGCACTTCCCTTTCCAAGCTCTCTCGCTTTATAGCCTCTCTCGCTATCGCTTTTATTGCCGGTTTTTTTTTGGCCTATAGGTAAGCCGTGGCTGAACCATTTTTGGCGTTCCCAGGAATGCCATTTTGATATTGATCCGTGACCACGACGACTTGCCGTTTGCTGTATAGGAATTGCAATTTTGAGGGCTGTACTCGGTAAGAAAGTAGTATTGATTTGTATTTATGTAAAGCACTCGAGCAAATTTAAGGCAAGTTTAAGCGTGAATACATTATTCAGATCTACCGGTCGAGTGTAATGAGAATTTTGAAGTTGCGATAATAATAAAAGTTTAATACCCACCAAGACTGCGACTATGTTTTTTTTGTACGGACTTGTTAGATTAGAATATTAAGCACCGGATTACGTTTATTATCAGCTCAAGTCCATTAGCCATTAAGCCCATCATAAATGTAAATATTATTAGATGAGATTTTTTTAGTTAAATTTTTACAAAAAATAGTATATTATGTTACAAGGGTCAGAAGCACGTTGTTATTCCAGCGCATGAAGTAATCATGCAAGGGAATAACTGCTTTGCCCCTTGTGACATACGATGCTTTATTTCCGATTTGTCAGGGATGGCCTCATAATTATTCCATGTAAAAGAGGGAAAGAAACAGTGCATTTATTCCCGCGCGAAAGTAACGACCCATGTAACGGGAATAATGCACTGTTTCTCTCCCGATTTTACCGACCCGATTTTTTTAAAAAATAATATATCAACGTAATATATTCCCTAACAGATATGCAGGTAATATAACGTTACACTGCATATTCAAACGTTTCTTGTTTCACCCTTTTGCAGTGTGATATCCAATTTAATAAAAAACAAAATGGAATCTATGGATATTTTCTCAGTTTTTGAATAAAAAAGTTTATTGTTTTTGGATTCAATGACAAAAAAAGTATAACAATTTTTTACTAAAATGTAAAAATTATATCTAATTAAAAGTTGATGTAGCAGAGAAATATTTCCTTGTAAAATATGTATGTTTATTTCAAAATAAATGTAAATTATACATTGTCTAATAACTTTTTTCATAACCATCCATTTTATTTTTAATCCATTCAGAGAATGTATAAACTCTGGTATAAACGTCAGGATAGTTCATACCACACGGCATACCAAATGAAACAATACCAATTTGAATATCGTCGGCAACGAGAGCTCCGCCTGAATCCCCCTGTAAACAAAATATTTTTTTACCATGTATGTAATAAATTGAATTCATTTTAATTTTACAGAAGCTTATATTGTTTCATTGCGTTTATTAAAAAAAAAATTATTTCAGAAATTGATTTGTATGATGATAAAACTTACGTTACATGCACCTTCTCCGTACTTAGTTAAAGTACAAATGTGAGAATTAGTAATGTCTACGCTTATGCTCCATTTTCGACGGCACACGTCTTGATCGATCACTTTGAGAGTAATTTCTTGCAAATAATCAGGTAATCTACCGCTTGCCTGATAAAAATATTTTAATCGTTAATAAACTTATTTCGTTACGTTACAGGTAAACAATATTTATTCTTACCTTTAATCTTCCCCATCCACTTAGAGTTGCTGGATAATCAACCTTAGTAAAATCTTCAGATGCAAGCACAACAGGTTGAACTTTATCGGTGAATTCGATGTCTCGATTTACGCGAATTAATCCGACATCATTAGTAAACTTGGATCCATCATAATCCTCGTGATACGTTAGAAACTCAGACTCATAAACCTCTCCATCTTCTCCTTGAATATGATTAGTACCAACTAAGATGTCCAGTGACTTTTGACTGAAAAAGAATATTAAAAAGATGATAATTAAACATTAACTCTACGTTAATATTAATCGAATAATAAAATTAAAAATAAAGCACGTATATTTACCCTTGAACGCAATGTGCTGCAGTTAAAATCCAACGTTTATTCAAAATTGAGCCACCGCAAAGGAGAGAATTGAAATACGGCCTCTTCAACGCTACTTGATATGGGTATTTGCCGTCAGGAGCATCTTGACCTCCGACAATTCGAGGAGCAGCTTTACAGTATAATCAATTATTAATAATTTTATCCAGTCTCGAAATAATTTTAATCATATGTAAAAATAATAAAAATAATACTCGTGTACTTGTGTTTTTGTCAATAGAAATATGGAATGTAACAAACCTTCAATTACTGCAGCGTAGTATAAAAGAGCTGCGACAAATAACTTCATTGCACCAAAGTTTAACAACAATCAACGTATATGACAATAATTTTATTTTGATTGAGTATTTATACGCTTTTAATCTGATACAGCAAATATTATTGTAATCAATGCAGTTACAATAGATAAAAATGTGTTTGATTTTAATGGCCGATGATAATTCAGTGATACGGTACTTATAAAAATGCATCTTGTTTTGTATTATTTTGATATTATCATTTATCATGTAAATAAAAGTCGAAGAACATTATCTATAGTTCTATTACTCTTTTATCTTTTACTGAAATTTGCATTTATTAAGTTATGCAAACAAACTAAAATTTATTTTAATAAATTTTAAATGATGATTTTGCAGAACATGTTTAACAATATAATCACTTGATGGATTATTAATAATTTACATGTGTATAATCCATTAATGATTGATGGTAGCTTATTTAACAGGAAATTAAATTTTGTTTTGAAAACAATTATTGTATAAAAACTCAAAAATTGTGAAGTCTGCAAGTTTCATCGATTTTCTTCATTTTAACACTTATGGATATATCTTAGAAGGTAGAGAAACATAATTTTCTTACCGAATTGTAACAGCCAATGGAAAAATACCTAGAATGAATACTTTTGTATTGGCAAAAGACAAAGTAGAGTGAAAATCATGCTACGTAAGGTAAAGCAGTTTTCTACATAGTACTCTATTTACCAATGTTCGACGTATGGTTAACTTTCAAATGTCTTTTACCATATTAGGATACCATCTTTTACCATACTAAAATAACTTGAATACAAATTTTATAAATTTGTTATTAATATAAGCAATACATTACTTTTTTTAATGCAAATCATTGTATTTACAGATTCACAATTTATAGCTTTTTATACTTTATATGCATCAGGAAAATGTTAAATGAGTTTATGTATATATGCAGCTTACATTTTACTTCATTAATTTATCTATAATTCTCACCGGAGCTCCTTTAATAATATTCGTTAATAAATCACATAAATTGATTACGTTGACAAATGTCGGATAAAACTCTATTTTTAGTATTAACCGCAAAGTATATTCCCTGTTGCTTTTAGATTATTCACGCAGTTAAGTATAAATATCCCAATTAATTTAATATTCTTAATCGTGAAATTGAATTCAAACTGCACCAAGTAAGTGAAAATCCGTTGAATTTGAGGACGTTTAATTAAAAATTTACAACAAAAATTTTGTTTTTCAATGCCAAAAAAAGAAGAGGAAAGAAAGAAATTTATTAAAAATGAAAATTCTGCGTGTGACGTAATAGGACTACAGAATCAAGAGCTTTTAGAGCCAATAACGAACTAATCCCCAAGAAAAAAGAGCCGAAACTCAATTACCCGGTTGAAAGCTAATTACCTCATCAAACAATAATATCGCTTGACAGGAGCTCCAAGTGTCCGGCATAAAGCATTAACGCTCGCGTGCGCGCGAAACAAAATTAGAAAAAAAGGGGGGAAAAATACAAACCAGTAATGGCAGCTTAAAATTTCCGTTTTGAAAAGCGTCGCCGCAATACTGTTCCGGCTCCGGGTGAAATTTGTAAACTAGTCCCCGCAGACTAGCGCATATATTCCCCCTTGCTTTATAGGCAAGAGAGAGCATAGAAAACGAGATTTTCGGCGACGACGAATGCCCAGGCTAGCTGTATCGGAGAGAAAGAGACGGGGGAAAGGGGAAGGGAGCTTGATATGAAAAGAGGGAAAAGCGCGCACCGCTAGGCCGGCTATCCGGAATCAAAGCCTACAAAAGCGTCCGTGATATATTTCAACCGCAAAGCCGATTCCGGCCAAATCACGCCGGCCATCTATTTGCGCGTCTCCGCTCTTTCTGCCCGCGCGCTCGCGGATGCGAGTCCCGAGCTGCGCTTCCTGCTCTCTCTCTTTCTCTCTCTCTCTCTCTCTCTCTCTCTCTCTCTCTCTCTTACCCTTTCTCGCGTCTTTCCACCTTTAGCTTCCGCTCACCGCACGCGCTAGGGGCCTTATCGCTGGAATTACGATTACGATCGGGCTGGAAAAAATGTATGTGTTGCAAGCTTCACGATTTAACGCCCGAGTAATAAGTCTAATGCGCGACTGATGTTGAATGCGATATTTGAGCCTGATGCTCGTTGGCTTTTAAAGCAATGCTTTGGAATATTTATTTTATTGCTGATTAAATGCGGATCTTGCTTTTCACGGATGACGGGCGGTAGAGCGAACGTTTTTAAAAGAAATAGCTTTTACGAGCTTTGTTGATTGTAATAATGTTAAAGAAAATCAATTAGAACACCTTACCTTGCCAGGCGTTTCACTTGAGATATGCCGTAGCTTCTTGGATAATAATCTAATAAACCGAGACGGTCAAGTTGCACATCGCATGTATTATGAAGTGATTGCCAAAGCAATTATCCCTCCATCTGGCTGCATAATGGAGCTAACCGTCACCGTTGCACTTCCGCTATATCACACTGCAATGTACCAGCGGTAACCTGCTTTTCGTGCGATATTTTCTCCTACGAGAGATAAGGAAGAAATTATTTAAAAGCTTTGAAAATCTTGCTTTCTGTAATTCTTATTTCTTTTCATTAACGTCAAATGTCACAAACTGCTATCAGTTATATTCAGTTGCCGTCAAGAATCAGTTCTTGATCTTCGCAAAATTTATCTGCTATCGATTCGTGCCAATTTGGGAAAACTCGAAACTAATAGCTTTTCATTCTTGCTTTCTAAATATAATCCATGTTCACATGAAACTCGAACTTATTAAGATAGTGTATTTAACACATTCACGATAGAAAAATCTAAAATTATCTTCGTTCTATAATTATACTTTCTTCAAATATCCTGTCTATACAACTTAACTATTAAAATTTACCAAATTTATAAGGAAGCCGGTATTTCGATCGATCTCCTCAGACATTTTTAACAATAATTCTGAGAATCCTCTTATTCGACTTCTTTTAAAGCGTAGTTCAGAATTAAAGACATTTTTATTAGACTAATAACTTACATAGACAATGTTCCCAAGTGCGTTGAACCTTCGAAATCGATGCCACGTGCAAAAAAAGAAAGAAAACTTAAATTTACGCTTGTTGTTTATCAAAAAGTCTGACCCAGAAAACTTGGCTAATTTCGGCCGGTTTCCCTATGCAAATCAAGGATTTCCTCGTTATGAGCGTAGAGCCGAGCAAAATAAGGTAGGAGCGAATTGGGCTCTCTTTCATTCTTCCTCCCCCCCTTCCACCTTTTGCATTTTCTACATCCCTCTCACGCTGAGCTCGACGCATTAGCAAGTCCTATTCGTTTCACGTGTCAGGTTGAATTTAAATTTTCGTTGGTTGTGGAGCTTCGTAAGAGAACCACTTCTCTCTCTTTCTCTCCTTCCACTCTCTTTACTTCTCGTTCTCTCTTTACACGAGAAATTTTCTCTCGCGGAGAGTCTGAGAATACCTCTTTCGACTCATTTGCTCGTTGGCTTTTCTTTGCAGCCCTTCCTTGTCCTATCAATTTTTCTTTTCTTCCTTTTTTTATAAGATTAATGTATTGGAACTTTGTTACAGAACGCTATCAAAAATTATACCTTCAATATTAAAAAAATTAACTAATTACTAAAATTGTCATATCTGCAAGTAAAATTTTAATGAAACTGACATTGAAATAAACGTCACACTGTATTTACTACTGATGCTAAAAATTTTCATCTAATTTACGATACGCATAAAAACCAATTTCAGCGTACGCACATGATTTAATTAAAAGATCTTCATCCAAACCCTACCAGTTTCTTTGATGATCGACACATCCAACGGCATAACAAAAGGCACGTAGCAGAAAATCGAATCTTACGCACCGATATCCTCCTATCGGTGTATATCCCCCAAGTCTCTTTCCCTCGCGTCAATAACGCTCCGAGTTAACGAGGCCAACAACGGATATTAATTCGCATCGAGTCGAAAAAAATCAAGAAGGAGAGAGAGAGGGAGAGAGAGAGAGAGAGAGAAATCCACGCGCGTTGTTATGACAGAAAAAAAGCAGCCGATAGACAGCTGATAAATTCGATTGGCATGATTGGCCGGGCAAAGAGTGTCGGCTCTCTCTCTCTCTCCCTCCCTCTCTCTCTCTCTCTCTCTCTCTCTCTCTCTCTCTCTGCCTCCGGAAGCGTCGGGACACATCCGTCAGCCACTGCAGCGCGCCGAGGCTTGCGTTGGGGGGAGCGAGCGAACGTGATTCGCGCGCGGGCCTGGTGAAATCAGGAAGAAAGGGAGTGCTCGAGAAACCTCAGCGCTTCTATTAGAGGGACTCGAAATAAAAATGAGCTACGTGCGCCGAAATGGCAATCGCGCTCTTATTGCCAGGCTCCGCTGTGTATACTTACTTTCTCTCTTTCTCGCGCGCGAAACCGCGTGTCCGGTGAATTTTCTTACTCGGCCCGATGATGATGGACTTGGCTTATTTATTTAGCCCTGACGCCGCCCGATGCTCCCGGCGGACGTGACTATCGTACCCTGCGAATTTTAGCGAGATTCATTTTGAGCCTGATGATAAGAAAAAAAGAGGGATTGGTTAATGTTGGGCTATTGGTCAGACTTGGAGATGTTATTGGAAGCGATGTGATCGAGTAAAAGCTGTGGTGATTTTGACGCGCCTGGTGCTAATAGAGTTTTTTTATGCTGTTAATGAAAATGACAAGTTCACCCGGAAGTAGTTGGGGTGCAACTTCGATTCCATCGGTTATAACAAAGTGTTACCACTCGGCTACCCGCGGCATTTTCAAACGGAGCACGCGCGGATTTTCATTAAAAACTGATAAATTATCCCTGCGAAATGTGCTACCAGGCGCGGGAGTAAGAAAAACGGGGACCGCGCGCGCGTGCGACGGAAAACTGGAGCAAAGTGTAAAATGTTGGATCGTTTGTAAAAAAAAAGAAGAAGAAAAGGGAGGGTGGCGCGCATGAAAAGCCACAATTCTTCCTGGCCTCTCCTTACAGGGGGGGAAGAGAGGAGGGAGAGCGACATCGAATGCCCGAATAATATCGCCGGAAAAAAAGGAAGAGAAAAGAAGCACACCTCGGTGCCGTGGCCCAAAACCCACTTAGTTTCTTCGACTCCTCGGAGGTTGTACTCGAAGAAGTCGTGGCTCAATTCCAAATCGATTCGCCAAAAGTGAGCGAAAGAGAAATAGACGAAGCCGGGCCAAGCGAAACGGGCAACGGGGAGGGAGTTTAAGATTAGGAGAGCGAGAGAGAGAGCGACCCGCCGGTCGAAGTGGCTAAGGAGAGAGAGAGAGAGAGGTAGAATGGGGGGGGGGGATAGCGAAAGAGTTGAAGCCGCAGAATCCGAGTCTCAAGAGTTGGATACGGTAATGGCCACGATTCGCCGTCTCGCTTCCATCGCCCCCTGCCAATCTTGAGAGAAAGAGAGGGAAACTCGTCGGGAGACAGACCGAAAGACAAAGAGGTCGAGCTGGATAAGAATAGTAGAAGAGGGACGGGGGAGATGGAGAAGGAGAGATTGTCGGAGAGTGGAAAAGAACGGGGTACACCGGCTACGTATAGTGCTGGGAAGGGGTGGAGATGCGGGGAGGGAAGGCTCCTAGTCGTATAGCAGAAGAAGTATGGAGCCAGCCGAGAGAGAGAGAGAGAGGGTAACGGAGCTTGCTCCTCTTGGTAATGGCACCGGAAACTACACTTACCACGAGTTCCGACGCTTTGAGCTTTTCTCCCCCCCGCCTACTCCCGTCTTTCACTTATGTGCTTTCGTTCATCGCTCCCTTCTTCCTCAAACCCGGCTCTCTTCTCTCCCCCCCGTTCGGCTCGACTTTGTGCCGCGGTACTTTTTACACCGCGGCCATTTGCTCCTCGCGCCATATCCGATGTTCATGAATCCTCTCACGAAGGGCTGAAACTCTCGAGACAAAGGGGGAGGGAGGAGGAGAGTCCTAGAAGGAAAGAAGAGGCCGCGAGAGAAGGATATCGGCGCGGCGTGTAAAACCCATTCGCTCGAGGGTGTCCCCCCTACCCCCATTGACTGACGAGGAAAGGGGGTTTAGTGCCTTTACGTTCCTCATCAGAGTTTTTAATCGACCAGTACTTGCCACTTCTATCCTGAGCGACGTGGGTTCTAGAAAGAACTCTCTTTTCCTATACGTACCCTTCGTTCCCGTCCACGGCCGACGTACTTTGTGGAGGGGGGGGACGCGTGGGTAGTAAATCGGTGCAAATGTTTTCCGTCTTTCTTTCCTGTCTAGAAGGTTTGCTAAGCGAGAAGAGTGAAAGCTCCTCGGGCGGTCGGGCTCTATCGAGAATGGGTATTTTTTTCAGTAACGGCTTGGACTGCCATACCACAAAAGCGTCTGGGCATTACTTTGACCTCTACGATTGAGCTTTTGTTGTTTTTGAATGGGGCGAGGGGGGGGGGGAATATTTTCATCTCTCATAAAACAAGTAAAAAGGGCAAGGGTGTAGATGCATCGATAAAGAGCTTGCTATTGCACAGAATCAAGGCAAAAGTCGACACCAGCTCTCGTCAAAAGCCAAGACGTAGTCGTCGGGCAATCGGAAGTCGTCGACTGTCGCGCTGTCACTGCGTGCCGGGCGTTTGTCCGACAGGCATAATGTGCGCGAGCAGCGGTGTTAACTGTGGGTTAGCGGATGGTGTAGAGGAAGAGAGAACAAGGCACGCGCGCGGCGAACGCGTTTGTCCTTTGGTATACGCATATACAGCCGGGCGACTCGGGCGCGCGGCCAGGTTAATGATTACAATTGCCCGGGGGGGCCAAGCGGGAATCGAGGTCCTCTCGCTTCACTAATGCCCGAGAGAGCAGGCAGTCAGCAGGCAGGCTCGGAGAAGCTGCAGAGGAAGGAAGGACGGAGAGCAGGGAGAGGAGAACCGTTTGGATTTCGATTTAATTTACTGCTAGACTGCCGTTCGATTCTGTTTGTAGAAAAGTAATTACGGAGCTGCGGGACTCGGTAACGGAGGGAAAAGGGGGCCACAAGCCGAGACGGACTAATATGTAAGCCACGAACATTCCGGCACGTCACTCGATATACCCCGAGCGACTGCGCAAACATAGCCCGGCCAACTGTCTTTCCTCGGCCACCCCCGTCCTCTTCTTTTTTTTTTCTCTTTCTTTTCATTGACTTTAACGCTCGTTCGCTCTTTGCTCTTGAAATGAGTTTCGACCTTTTAATTAACTGTATTACGTAATCCACCGCCGCGACCTCTATATCTCTCTCCATTGAGTGTAAAATTAATAGAAAAATGTTCGAGTACAACTGCCAACAACGTTCAGCAGAATCGACCGGTATTCGAGCGAACGCGGCCAATAATCATGTCGCGCTGGAAAGTTTGCGCGAAATAAAACAACAGAGCTCACGTTTGCTGTTGACAGAGACGCGTTACATCGTCGAATACGCCGCACTTTGCTGCGACTGGCTCGAAATCGATAAATTTTTCCGGCGACAATCCTATATACCATCGGTATTAGCGAAAATTAAAAACTTGCGAGGTGGAAAAAAAAGCAGCTTAGAGCGTAGAGTAACGAACGTAATGATAATCCGTAATCCCCGAGAAGGAAAAAACAGGGTAACCTCCTGCCAGGCTTGTCAGAGTGATAATCCAAGCCAGAGAAGGGGAGGTTGGACTGGATATACGACCCATCACTAGTGGTCCCGCGTGTTATACGGCCAGACGCATGCATATGCAGTCTCTCTTGGCCCATGTATGTATGAGATGTCCGATCAAGCCGTCAGTGCGAAAATTGAAAATAAAGCGTCGCTCCCCTTCTCCTCTGCCCGTGTGTTCGATCCTCGCCATGTCCTGCATCTTTGTCGGGTCTTTTTTTTTTATCGAAATCGACCGGGGGAACGAATTTCGACCTCGTGCACTGCCGTGGGAATTTTCGTGGGTGATGAATTGACAGGTGAATGGTTCGTACGGTTAGACACGCTTCTTGCCGATCGAATGAAATGTTTTAATATTTTTATAAGCTTTCGCGTTGCGTCGCGCGTGTTTTGTTTGCTTGTTTTTTGTTAGTTTAATGCAGTTTTAAGTGGTCAATGTCCGCGGCATTAGTCAGTCGCGCGTGTTTTTCTCGCATTTTTTTAAAAGCCGTATACCTCTATATTACACTTGGCGCTGTTCATTTCAAAAACCGATCGAAATATCATCGGGGGGATCGTATAGCGAAGCCAATCAATTCCATACGCCAGCAAAAAGTTCGCGGATGCAAGCCGCGCGAGACGAGGCCGTGTGTGCCGCTTGTTTTGCAAATTCCCGCGGCCGCTGCGGCTGAGCCGGGCCTCATATCCGCGGCTCGGCTTTGCTCTCTCGCGCGCCTTTCTATACTCCTGAGTTAAAGGGGGGTTGGTCGGATGGAGGATGGGTGAGAGGGCTCGTCCTCTAAAGCTGCCTATATGCAACGTCGCGCGCAGCAGCCTTTGCTCGCGTCCAAAACTGCCTGGCTCAACGCCCGGTTATCCCCCTGCAAGCTCCACACAACCTCTCTCTCTCTCTCTCACCCAGGCCATTCGTCTTTCTCGTCCCGGAGAGCGCTTGCCTCGTTCGTCCGCTCTATATACGGCGCCCCGCTCGCCGGATATAATACGATTCGAAATTAAACTTCCAAGGCACGCCCGGCATCCGAATAATGCGCGAGAGCGGGCCTGCCTAAAACAGTAAAGATATTACGTATTATTACAACGTGCCAACGTCCGACGAGCAGCCACGTGCGCTCCTCGTATATATAGATCGAGAGCAGAAGAGCCGAGGAGAAGGAGAAGAAGCAGGCTTAAAGATTCCCTTGTCTTATAGAGCTAGTCTAGACGCGCAAAGGGTATACGCTCTTGCCTCTGTGCCTCTATAGTTGCCGCCGGGGTACACTCTTGTATTTCACGCTTATCGCGTCTTACCGCGAGAACAGGACTACTGCCGCACAGCGAGATTTGTTTGGGGTGTGACAAGTTACGCGAGCTCTCTGAGCTCTCCGACGCAAGTTCTCGGCGAGATTTTCCGAAACTTTTTCGCGGAATTTCAAGTGTTAATTCTTATGCTGGTGTTACACTTTTTTATTTTTCACTATGCGTATATCTTGCTCGAAATAAAACAAACCAACCGACAATGTAAATGCATTATCGGATAAACATTCAATATACCTATTCGGTAAACTCGGTTCCATTGCTAATAAAAAAAATCTCCGACATGGCTTAAAAACGAGAGAGCAATGCTAGCGAAACAATTTTAATATAAGGCATTCCACGGCTGAAACGTAAAATAAAAGCAGACCTTTCGCGCAGATGCCCTGCTTTGATAAGAGCGAAAATCCAATCGCTCCGAAGAACGGCCGGGGGACTTTTCATTCTGCATTCTCAAGCGATTCGTGAACTTCACGTTCCGCGAATTCCCTTCGCGCGATAAGCCCGAATGCGTGTGTGGTAAGGGATGATTTGTAAGTGATTCGGCTACAATTGTCCGTCTTAAAACTGTATAGATATAGAAATTAAAAAAAAATAAATAAATAAATGAGACGTCATAGAAATTGATAGGAAAATTAAAAGAATCCATGGGGGTATAAGGAAAGTGAATGCAGCAACGTAGGTAGGGAAAGGAGCTCGGTATATAGGATTCGCGCGTTATTAATAGCGTAGCCAAGTAGAGCCGAGAGAGAGAGAGAGGCGCGAAGGAACGCGCCTTTCGCCGCCGCGAGAGCCCCGTGAATAATGCGCCGGGGCCCGGGGGCCGTAACGAGCATAAACACGACCACTAATCAGTCGCCTGACGTCGAGATATGCTCCCGGTTACCACCGCCTATATATACACCCCGCTCACGGCGCGCCCTTCCCTTCGCTCGAACGAAAATTGCCAAAGACGCGCTGCTCCGGCTCTTTTTCCCCTCCTCCATCTCGTCGCCTCGTTTTTCAAGCAAACGCCCCTATCCTGTGTCCTTTTTTTTCTACCTGATCTATGAGCTACTATAACGCCAATTATCTTTATGAGTATTTAAATGCTTGTTCTTGGCAGCTATAAAGTTATAAAAATGGATGCTAATGGAATGATGTCGTTGGGGAAAAACTCGGTGTTTCTTTGAGTTTAATTTTTTTGTTTTTCTTTATTTGTAACTTAATTTTTGGGGCGTTCAACTTGAAGCCTTGATGGACGCCGCAGAGATGCTTTATTTGTTAACGCGTATTCCCGCTGAAGATCATTTCCATTATTTTACATTTTTCTAACTAAAATGTAAAGCAGCCTCGAAGCCTTAAATAAAATAAAAAGAAAAAAAAACAAATCTCATGCTAATGTAAAACCTCTCACGTGCAGCAGGCAGGGGTCATTACAATATTAAAACATCAAAAAAGTTCCATAATAAATAAGCTCCTTTTCGAAAAAAAAAAAATATCAAAAACTTTTGAACACATTTGTAAGTAACAACCTTATACTACACGCAACTCCTCTTTTGCTGCAAATAACAAAACGACATTGTCCGACCGTACTCCGTCTGCACTACTAGCTTTCAGTTAACCCTTTTTTTATCCCGCGCATCCCTGCCCGCACGTCCCCGAGCAGCGCTCTAATTATGATGCATCTGCCGGCAATTTGTAGTAATAACGTTAAAACAGAATAACGTAGGGCGGGCGGAGCGCAAGATACATTAGCCCGGGAGATATAGCGGCTAAAGGGTAAAGCAAGAAGATGTATACCCAGGTGCGTCGTTTGATCGCCACTTAATCGATCGGCCGCGATCGAGGCGCAAACGAGTGATTTGCAGCTATCGCTCCGGACATGTTTACGCTTAGCCCCCAACGGGGATGGCTTAGGAGAGAACTCGGGGAATTTCATCGTGGTCTATACGAGAGAGGCGATCGAGTCACGCGAAATTCGATCTTGCGGCTGCCGATCCTTGCTTTTTCTCCTGGAGAGCCTTTATTGCGCCCTGATGTGCTGTTTCGAGCTGTACTAATTGCGATGTAAGCTGGCGGAATTTGTAATGGCCATGGGAAACGAATAAACGCTTTTAAGTCTCTTTTCGTTTGGAGGAGAGAAAGAGATAAAGTTAAATTTGTGCTGGAACAGCGATGCTTTTAATCGTTCAGCGATAAGTAAGAAATTTTTTAATTCGAATCGTCAATTAATAAACGAACATTGTATTCTCGTCTATATTTGAAAATCTTAATGCACGAGTTAATTTTATTACTCGCGTAAACGGCAAACCAAATTAATTTGTACTGCTGTACAAAATTAGTGTTTTCGATGCTTGTAATTTTAGCCGTCCTAAATGAATAATTTCACCGAGATATCTTGATATTAATAATCACGGAATTGCAAAGATTTATAAATGAATCAGGGTTTTAATGGAGTTAAGCGCAGGGCGAGTGTCGAAATAGCATAACTCAAAATAATTTTGAATAAAACATCGTCCACTTAAAATACCTTTATTAGTACATGTCGTAAGTGTGTCGTGTGCCACCTCGAAAACTCGCGCTCATTAATATCATTTCATTAATTCACGAAAAACCATATAACCAGCTCGAAATTATCATAAAAATTCTGGGGGGAAAAAAGCTCGTATCTTCGGCAGGTCGTACATCAAAGCCTCGTACGAGACAGGATAATAAAAGAAGTCCCCGGCAAAAGTTGTAACGTAAAACGTAAAGATAAGCTCTCGGGAGAGGGCACGTGCGTGGGGGTACAGATCGTAAGTAGCGGTGTAAATCAGAGAGTCCAGAAAGTGGGCTCTCGCAGCAGCAGCCACTCGGAAAATCCAACAAGTGATTTTATTGCCAGCCCCCATACTCTCACGTGTCGCGGCTTTCTCAAGTGTGTATGTGAGAGAAAGGGGTAGCCTTGTCTGGGACGCGCGCGGGATATCGACGATTCCCAGCGGAAAGCTAGGAATATTCACCGAGCAACACCGACGCGATGCCAGGCAGCTAGATAGTGTGTGGGTGTGGAAGTTGCACGCGCTCTCGACGACGACGGCCGCGCAGGAGAGAGAGGATTTATAGGCTAGTTGTCGGGCAGCGACAACGCCGCGCGGCGGAAACTTGCAGGCGCACACGAGCCGGCAGTTCTCTTTCTTCTTCTCTCCTTCTTCTCTCCGGACGCAGGGGAGAGGGGACGCGCTGCGCGACAATTCGCCGGGAGAAATTGCGCGGGAGGACGTGCGAGCTCGAGATACCCCTTCCCCTTTTTTCTCCTTCTTTTTTTGCCCCTCCGCCTTCTTGATCTTTCTCGACCGGAAAATTGAATGTAACGATGAATGTGTAAGTGATGCTCCGATCGTGGACGTTCAAAGAAACTTTGAGCTTCTTACTATGGTTTTTCAACGCTAAGTATGTAGAGCACTGCGCGAGCGAAAATATTGATTTATTTCGTCCCGGCGAATAATCTTCGATAAATTTTACTCAAACTGCGTATTTGCTTCTTCGTATACACAAAACTAAATAAAACGCTTGGGCATTGCAATGAAAAAGAAGAGAATATTACGCCGTCGCGGCTTTGTTATTCCACTTCCAATTTCGAAAAGATCAGACAAAAGTTTTTACGCTTGGTAGAGTGTCCTGGAATTCGTTTGCTCTCGTCCCTACGTAACGAAAATCCAAGATCGTAAGTCATTCGTTATAAGCAAGGCACTTTTTCCATTTGCACTGCAACACTCGTGCTAGAGAGAGAGAGAGAGAGCGAGAGATGTCCACGCTTCAGTTTCTTCGCGCGTAGTAATAAAACAATCTCTGGCGGATAGGGTGTAGGGGAGGAAGAGAAAAGCCGGGGAGTACACAGGCTCGCCTTAATAACTTCGACGTCAGCCAGAAGACCAGGTGGAAGAGCGTCGGGAAAACACAAGAATGACGGCGGTAGAGGGGGGCTGAGCGTAAAAACGCGGCAAAACCGCGCGAGGCTCGAGAGACTACAGGAGTAAAGGAGGGGGGGGGGTGAGGGTGGAATTTGCAATGAGCGCTTCGCCGAAGAATGAAGAAGTTAACTTTCGATGTGGAGCAATTTAAGTTTTGTAACGAGCGCGGTATGCGCGTGCAAAGACAGGCAAGCGAGCCAGGGGCTCACGGAGAGGAGGGAAAGTAAAGGAGGAGCGAGGGAGACGACTTGACCGTTGTTTGCCCCACCGCGCGCTGCTAAGAGCTGCAGCCTCTGTCCAAGTTCGCTCATGAATTAATTCGCGAGCGGCGGAGGATCGCTTATACTACATTAACTTTTAATTTGCTGGGACACAAGCCTTGGCTTCCTCTCTCGATGTTTGTGTGCCAACTTCTGCCTCCGCCTCTTTGTTTCTCTGCTTTTTTTTTTCGCCGGTGGTCTTTATTTCGTCAAGGACGGATCTTTCCTTCTTTTTCCGTACGCGTCATTACCATGGGGTGTCCTCGGATAGTCACGGAACTCCGACGAAGTGATTATAAATTTTCCAGGCAAGGAGGAAGACGGTTATTTAATGAAGCGCATTCGAAGTGTTAATTTAATGAATGACGAAAGTTTGATGCGGCTATGGGACAGTTATGTTTATCGGGTGACTTATACGGAGGGGAAAATCGATGATTATGAATGTTTTATTCGTATTTTCGTCTTTTGTCTTGTCAATAAAAAAAGTTTTCCACTAGTGTGGCATTAGCGCTACTGACAAAGTTGTATCCGAAAATACGACGTTTTTGACCTTGATACGGTATTGCCTCTCGTATTGACGAATAAGACAAAAGATAAATAATGATTGTTATGTATGTTTCGAAACGACTTTGAACGAAGGTTTATTAAATTTTTAAAAATTAGATTTGAAAAAAAAAACAATTTGATTAAAATTTCGTACGACTCGTACGTTTATTTCTCCCAAAAGTACTTAGAATTCTAAACTCCAAAATAAGAAACAAAGCAGACGATAGAAGCGGGTAAGGCAAAAGGCCAAGAGAGAAAACGTCGCTTACCCGGCATGCGTATAGGGGGAAAATCGACGTTCTGCCCCGTCTATTTTTCCATTCGTGTATACACATGTCCAAGTCTTGGTCTCAGCCTGCAAGACGTCAGGCTCACAACTGCGCTATACTACTGGAAACTCCAGCCTCTCTCTCTCTCTCTCTCGCTTGCTCTTCGACCGTACCTGTAATAGATCGCTGCGGGACCGCCGCTTGTCCCTGACGTCGAGCTTATTGCTCTACTCGGCTGTCTCCTTCTCTCTCTCTCTCTCTCTCTCGTTCCGTTACGCATTTCTGGTTTGCATGAGACGGCCTAGAGCGAGCGTCCTTCTCTGTCCGCGCGAGCGTGTCCGCGTATTTACTGAAAGGAGAAAGAGAGAGAGAACCGCCGGACCTACTGGATTTGTCCGAGTGGAAAAAGGCAAAAATCGGGTATAGGGACTAAGAGAGCGATACGGATTGATCAGGCCTTGGACTCTTGGCAAAAGGACGTTTGGTTGACCGTGAAAATTAATGCTTTATTGAGTCCAAGCTCTTTATTGGGCGACGAGTGGGGCCGTTCTCTCTCTCTCTCTCTCTCTCTCTCTCTCTCTCTCTCTCTTCTGTTTTTCTCTCTCTCTTGCTTTGTTTACTCAAGCGCGTTTTAATGGGCACAGGGAAACGAGAGCGCTTGAGCCTTGCTTTTTCATCTGGTCAAGAGGCTGTTGACGACTTACGAATTGTATTATTGCGAAATGATGAGAAAAGAGAGAGGAAGAGGGATCTTTTATTCGGGACTTTGTCCTGGGAAGAATATTTGGGCTAAAGGGTATACAGTTTTCAAGAACAGCGGATCTTGATAAAACGAAACTATTCCATTTTGTCGCATAAGCCATCGTCGCGAATTCACAAAAGGATATAAGGAGAGGACCATCGAAACTGCATCGCTGCGAGAAATCTCAAGATCGATATCCTTAATCGGGTGTTAATTGGCCCTCCACGTTTCCCAGGGTTCACGGGCGCGCGCGGATTGGCCCCGTATCGAATGCCATTTGTCAATCCGCGGGGCCCCGAAACTCGTCGAGACTCTCTCTCTCTCTCTCCTCCCTTTTCCTCTCCTTCTCCCGATTACCCTCGTCCAACAAACTTTCCCGTTCGTCCGGCATTCCTTTGCCATCTCTGTCCCCGGGGCCAGAGCGTCGTAGTCGTCGTCTGGGTGCAGGGGTTCGGTCGAGCGTCGCTTCTCTAAACCCTATAGCTTCCGGCCACTTGGCCCGGGCCGACAGAGCTCTCGGAACGTCAGGAGCAAAGAGCAATTATCTCTCCGGCAGCCCGCGAAATTACGGGCCGCGCATTGCCATAACCACGTGCAATAATATTCGCCGAGCTGCTGGCCGCTGCTTCTCCGTCCCCTTCCACCCCTGCGGCCCTGTCCCAGACTGGCTTCGTTTCGCCGTCCCTCTCGCTCTCCCTCTGGCTCTCCCTCTGGCTCTCCTCGAACCAGCTAACTCGAACACGTCAGTTACAGGTCTCCCGCGGACATTCGCGGAAAGCCCTTCTTCCCTCCGACTCTGCGACTCGACTCGGATTTTCTGGCCGCGCTTTATTGGCTCGAGCAGCTTTCGTCTGCCTTGACTTCAAGCACTCGTCTCTCTCTCTCTCTCTCGGCTGATCCTTGGTTTATCTTCAACTATGCTTAAAGAGGGTTAGATTGCTTTTGCCAACTTTATTACGTGTTTGCGACTCTTTTTTTTTTTGTAGGTGAAACCATTGCATTTTCAGTGCTTCCGTAAAAATAATTTGTTGTTATATGCTTCGTACATGATACTATTGATAATAATAAAACTGTTATTTTTTGCTTTAGTTAACTCTAAAAGTTTTTCTTTCTCTCTTTATAATGTTCTTTTACAAATGTAATTTGTAACTTGCGTTCAAGTTTTTTTAAATTTGATGCTACAGGTTTTCGATATTATGCTATTACACGACTGGAATTTTATAAAAGTAAAGTTAAATAAGAAGATAGAACGTGATTATAACAGTCGCGTAAAAATACCTTAAGATTTATCCAGAATTTCAAAATGCATTCATTTTTCGACTTCACGAAAACAACGAAAAAATGTATTTGCATTAGCATTGTTTATCCAAAAATCGGATTAAAAGACAAATTTTTGCACACATTAACGACTTATAATTTAAAAAAAAAACGGATAACGCACGTAAGCAACGTATTAATTCTTATTTTTGTTGTTGTCGTTGTTCTGTCTAATCTCTTATTTACTCTTAAAAACCAATTAGCGCTCATATAATAATCCTCTTATACACCGGCCCCCGAGTGATAGGAAAACAAAAAAGAAAATCAATCGCTAAAACAGCAAATTATTTCGCGGTGGGGTGGGGGGGAGAATACATTAAATTTTCTTATTAATCAAAATTCGTTATTATAATTCGCGATCAATTACAAAGCCGCGCGTCGCCGAAATTTTATTCGCGCAATCATTCTCATCACGAGCAATTATATTTTAAATTCGCCCGGCGTAAAGGCTCACTGCGGACAGTCGTTGGGTGGAAAGGGGGGGGGGAGGGTGGAGAGGGTTGCGCGCTCTATACCAACGAATATTTCCCTCGGCACTGATTTTGTCAACAACATTGTTTCTCCAGGGCGATCCGGGCGCGAGAATTACGGGCCCCTCCTCCCCCGATAAAAAGAGTAAATCGCATTATCCTTAATACGCAGTCGGCGCGCTCGGAAGAGCCCCTCGACAATCCTCCCGGCGACCGCGCTTTTCGGTACGAAACAAAAATAAACAGCTCTCTTCGAGAGAGGGGAAGGGGGAAAAAGGTAGACGAGCCGCCGAGACTGGAAAATAAAGATAAAACAAAATATCCAGCCGCGGCCGGGCAAGCTAGCACGATAAGAAATGCCCCTCGAAGAACGCGATACAATAACAGAAGCGCGCTCCTGCAAAAAGCCCGTGAATCAAGCACGGACTACTACCCCCTTTGCTACCTCACCCCCCCCCCCCCGCAAAGTCTACCACACCCAGACTCATTCCTCGCAACTAGTTGCGCGATACCTCGGAGCTCGTTCGTTACGTAAAATCCGCGCGGCGCGACTACAAAAGCAGCTGCTGCTAAATAAAAAAAAAAGAACGAAGAAGAGGGCAGGAGAGAAAACGTCGGCCACGAAACAAAAGCAGCAGCAGCACGTTGAAAAAGAAGCACACGGAGCGAACAGAGAGAGAGAGAGGGATACGCCGAGGCCGTAGCGCGGCACGTGACGGCGAGCCATGCGACGCTTAGCGGCGACCAACAGAAACTGAGGAACGAATTGGCGAGGGTGGGTGGTGGCAGCGGACGCTCGCTTAACAATTCGCGGCGCGTCCGTGCTAACAACGTTACGACAACAAGCCCGCCGCCGCCGCCGCCGCCACCGGCGTGCAGACCCAGCCGTAGAAACTTATAACGAGAAAATAATGAACCCGGCTCGCGCCCGCGCTACTTGGAATGCCACTCGCCGGTCGCTTCAGCTTCCTCCGCGCACCTCCTCCCCTTGCTTCGCGCTCTTTCTCTCTACCCTCCCCCGACTTTCGGCTCGCTGTTTTTTTTCCCCCTCCTTCTCACTCAATTTTGCCGAGGCTTGTTGCTCGACTTTTTCTCTTTCGCATTTTCATATTAGAGAACGAGGGAGGGGAACGGAAGGAGCTTGGACTTTCCAAGATGTCTCAGCCCGCTCTTACTTCTCTCGCTCATTTGTCTCTGCTCCCCCTCGTGCTAATACCTCATTCTAACTTGATGTCCCCTTCCCCCCCAACTCGCTGCGGCTTATGAAGTTTAAAAGGGGAACGCGCGCTGCGAGGGCCAGCTTGCCTAATTATTTTTTTCGTTCCTTTCCGCCGCTCGGAACTAAGAAAACTTCCTCTCGATTGCAGAAGGAATCGGGGCGAGATGCGCTCATTTCGGCTCTTCAACCTTCGGCTGAATAAAGCTGTAATAATTAGTTTGCAAATTGGAGCAAATTAAATGAGGTGCTAAGCTGCTTGGAGGGAGGGAAAACGCGGGAATTGATTACCGCGGAATTCGCTTCAATTTGCCTAACGCCATTAAGTGACTATCAAAAGCATATCGTTCGAGAGTGTTTGATTGAATTAATGAGGCATCTCTCGATTCTACTTGTGGCCCGGCTTTTGTATATTCGCAAATACCGTTTATTCGCGTCGCCGAGGGTAGAGTACGCTCCTTTATTAATTTAGCCTCGTTAAACGCTTATTTACTAAAGTAACATTACATAGAACTGTCACTTCAACGAACAATCCTTCACCGAGAGCAGTATCGTTCATCTTTCCAACACTTGTTATATTCCCCCCCGGTCTTCGCTCCGTTGTTAATGAATTTCAAATCTCATTAAGAGTACGTATTACAAAAGCCCGGCTTCCCGTACTAAACCATACCTAATCCTTCGATGTTCAACGAGAAAACGCGGGTAGCGAGGCGAAAATTATACTACAACTCGTAAAACTAATTATCGGCCGGACTACGAGGAAATAAAATTAAAAAAAGAAAAAAGAGGGAGAAAGGGAATGAGGATGGGGGAGGAAAAAAGGAAGAAACCGAGGCTTATTAAAGCGGCGCGTCGCGGCGATCGTAAAGGGCGCGCGCCGAATAAACCAATTTGCCGTCGGGCTATAGTAATACACCGCAGCGAGAGAGAGAGAGAGAGAGAGAACCACGGAACGAGGCGCAAGTCCCCGAGAGCAAGAGGTATAAACAGGCTGCGTCAGCGCCACCTATGCTCTCTTACACATACGATCTTCCCTCTCACCCTCTCGGTGCATCCTCCCCCCCTAAAGTCCCGAGAGTGGTACAGCCGCGTGAATTGGACTCAAGCAGAGGGCGAATAACATTCGACGTATAATTCCAGCTGGCCATTTTTCCCCCCAGTAGCGAAAAGTATAATAATACGCGCAGGCTTATCTACCCCCCCCCCTGCCGCCCAGAGCGCGTTATTTTTCGCCCCAGCCGGGCAATTGGTTGGGAGTATACGCCCGGTTACCTCGCGCTCTTTATCTCGGCGGGCGCGTATACAGCTTTCCCCTACTGGGACGCAACTGTAACTCCACTTCTTTTTCATTTTCTTGCCCTAGGGCTGTTGAATTACGGCGTAATTATATCCTCGCACCAGCGACCGCACAGCCTCTCTTTCTCTCTCTCTCTCTCTCTCTCTCTCTCGGAGGCAAGTGTGGCTTTGCTCTATAGTTCGGAGTTTGCGTTTATGAGCTTGCAAGACTTTTCCAAAGCTTGGGACTTTCGGCTATTTTGTTATAGCTGGGGGAGATTGGTTAGGCGGTGAAAGAGGATTTTAGGGAGATTGGTTGAGTTCGATTTTGTTGGTTTATTTTTATATGAGCAGGTATAAAGATTAATGAAAAATTGGTAAATTTTAATAGCTCGATAATTTTCGTGTATAAAAGTCAAATATTTTCAATGGAACATACTTTTATTATATATTTCGGAGCTTCGAATTTGAATTTTGTAATATATTATAAGTTAGACGCATTTGAAAAATTCGCATTTCACGAGTTTGATAAAACATCGTCGGATCGCGTCCAACTAACAATAACCAAAACCGCCGGAAGCTTCAAATACCAGCGGCCTGTTTTAAAATCACGCGAAAACTTTTTCATTAAGCAATGTCAAAAGCGAGAGAAAAAAGAAGGAAGTAAGACAAAGAGAGAAAGAAAAAACAAGGAAACAGACTACAGTCGTCGTCCCCTTTATCCCCCCCCCCACTCGGAGAGCGTTAAAATGTGAAAAATGTAATTTCCACATGGATCGTAATTAAAAATTTCATTAAAAACACGCGTGGGTATTCCCAACGAGCGCTTGTCTCTTTTCCCCCACGTGTCCGTTTCATTTTTGTCAGCCCCTTTGCTCTCCGGTGAAAAACAATTTCGCGTATAGCTTCCAACAGCAGAAAAAAAGAAGGAAAAACGAGAGTAAGAGTGAGAGAGAGAGAGAGAGGCCTTATCCACGGCTGCCGATCGGAGTCAATCGGCCCGGGCCCGATCATTACCCGAGCAATATCGAGCAGCGGCGCGGCAATATTCAACTGCGGACGCAACGAGGCTCTTTTCCGCGCCCGGATTTCGGGATGATCCGGATATCCGCGCTTCTCCCTCTACCCTCCCGGCTTTTTCCCCGGCTCCCGCCGAAAGAAAGAAAGACTTTTCGCGTGCCGGTAGTAGGGAAAGGGGCCGGCGGCCCAAATCTTTATGGGCTTCTCGTTCCGCCGGATGCCGCGGAGGAAGGCGCGAGAAAGTCTGGCTGCATTACCGCTCGCCTGATCTTTACTTTTCCAATTGCTTCTGGGTTACTTCTTCCCTTTCCTATCCTTCTCATCCTCTTTTTCTTTTCTTCTTTTTTTTTATTTCGGGTGAAAATGGCGTGCAGGTTAGCGGGCAAGCTTATTTTTACGTTAATCCTGGAGACCCGATATATATATTTCTGCATCTTTATTTTTTCGTTTGTTTGTTAGTTATATTATAAAATACTTTTACACAAGGAATTTTCTAATTTCAATGATGAACAGTTTAAATAGTTGAAATACGAATTCAAAGCGATTAATTTTGCATTTGCAAATGTTCGTAGAATAATAATTCGTTTTAAAGTTGTATATTTGCCAAAGTTTTTCGGCTGTCAGTGTATCCGCGAGAACTTGGTTTAAACTCATAATCCAATCAGCGACTCTGCCATCAAGTCGAAGGAAACAAGCGTCCGAAAGCGAGAAGAAGCAAAACAAATCTGCTCCAATTACAAATTTACTCCCCCCCCCCACACACACACACACTAACTTGATGGCCTTAGTCCACCAATAATTTCAGCTAACCATAAAATAAAAAAATTGAATTAAAATAGCCTCGAGATAAAACAAATGCCCGACGTTTTTTTTTCTAACACCGACAAGCTTTTCCTCCTTTATTTTTTATTAAGTTTCTAGCCAAAGTTTTTGTACAGCCAGAGTAGGGGGGGAAGAATCTGTCGATCGTGGGTGAGCATACGTGGGCCAACGCGCACACGTGTGCATTTTCGCGAGACCGACGCATCTCTGCAATTGCTTTCTCAGCGAGCTACTACTGTTTTCCAGCTTTTTCCCTCGTCTCTGTTTCTCTCCGTTCAATTTCGTTGATTTCGTTTTGATGGAAAATTTTTCATTGCAATATCGAAAATAAAAAATTTAATTATTCCAACGAAATTTTCACCGCCCTGGAAAATTCCCCCGACGCGAAGCCAAAATTAACGCAATTCGAGCTTAAATAGCGAATTCTCAATGCCCAGCGATGCTAAATGGCGAAATTCAGGCGAGAGACCCGACGATTAGACGCTCATAAGCTTGTCAACAAAGCAAAGCGTCCGCAGCATTGGCTCTTAGACGCGTCAGTCTTGCGGCTTTGCCCTATCTTCTCGGCCGTGTCCCTCTGCGGCTCCGGAGATTTTGGGGCCTTTTAACAATCATCCCCGTCCGCTGCGGCTATTCTTGATCCCATCCGGAAGCTTGACGTCCCGGACTAGGCTCTTGCGTTTCAAGTTTTAATCCGCGCGAGCGCCTCTCTCGCCACTTTTCCTCTTGGACGCTCTCTCGGTCTTTTGACGCGGAGTGATAAGCAAGACGCGTCCAAGCCTCTCGGGTAAATTAATGACGCGAGCGGCTCAGCGGATTACAAGTGTCAAGAGGTGGTGGTGGTGGGGGGGGGGCGATTGTTGAGCCTGAGCGAAAAGCAGCATTTAGCCGAGGGTAAGTTACGAGAATAATGGAGATTAATTTTTCGCGGAAGAGGGGACGCGTAAAGAATAGCGTGCGACTAAACGGAATTTTCCATTATCAATGAAAATTTATTACCATTAGCCGCATCGCCTTGCGCAACTGTCGTTAGGCATCACGAACCTATACAGCCTATACACCCGAAATCCTGATCCACTTATTCGTCGTTCCATTCATCAATCCGCAACCTCTCCCCCCCATCGACCCTCGTCGTTTCCCATATGTACATACACAATCTTCAGCTTCACTCTTCAACGCGATCGAGTATCCCAATAGACATCGAGGAAATACCCTCGAACTTCCCTTCCCCCAAAGCAGACGCAAAATACATAACGAGGGAGCGGCGGTCCCTCGCTCTGATCTCATCTCTGGATCTTTCACCAAAGCGAAGAAACGCCGGTGGAAGAAGAGAGAGTGCGGTGAGTCCTGTGAGAAGAGACGAGAGAGGGATCGGAATGATGAGGTGTCGGCGACACCTCGAATATACGTAAACGCGTGTCCCGAAGCTCTTCCTCCCGCCACTTGCGTCATCCCACTCTCTCTCCCTCTCTTTTTCTTGGCAAGCTCCATTCCCCACTGCTATCTGGATTCGATCTGATTCCGTAATCCATTCCGGATACGAAAGCTTCGACGTCGCGACAGCCTCTTCGCTGAAGGCCTGGGGGGGAGGGGGAGGAGGGGAGCCGAACGAACATCAGTCTTTTCGGGCTGGATGCGCGAGCGCGCTACGGCTTCTGTCTTCCCCCCCCCCCTGCCCCCGCGAGCTACCATACTCGTTCCGCTCGTCTCTCGCCGTCGTCTGCGCGACTCGACTAGGAATGCCGGGCTCGATTTCACCCTTCCAATACAAATACTCACCTCTATCGAGGCTATTTTCTAACCCTCTCTTTCTCTCCCCCACCTATGGCGCGTAAGACCGTTTTCCTCTCCGCGCGTTTGATTCTCCCTCTCTCGCTCCCACTCTCTGTTGCCTTTCTTTTTTTGTTTGTTCTTGTCCTTCTGCTATCCGAGTATTTTATCTTGTTACACGAAGGCATGCGCTCGCTACCGAAAGTGTTGCAAGGACTACAACGCTTTTACATGCGCCCGTGTTTCCCGCGCGAATTTCGATTTTTTTTATACTTTTTCTTGTCTTTACATAGTGTCGAAAAAGTGTTGAAACTTTGACGAAAAACTAATGCGGAGCTAACAAAAAAACCATTAATAACCGCAGCGGTATTTTTAATCCGTTAGAAGATGTGTCGTGGGGGAAGAAAAAGAGCAGCCGAGCGAGAAGGAAAAAGTAGATCAAGCGTCTGGCAGGGAGAAAGAGTCGCGAAAAGGAGAGGGCGCGGTTTGCCTGTCAAAGCCAGACGAAAGAAATTTAATTAGCGTTACTGAAGCGACGAGTTTGCGGTGCGACGCTGCCCCCTGCGGCCGCTTAACTGCTCGGTGATCAATGTCAAGGAGCGAATTTTAAAAGTTCTTAAAATCGATGAATTATGGCAGGGGAATCTATTTTAGACCTTTTAAGGGCGTGCCCATGCTCTTTGGAATTTTTCATTTTTAATTGTTTGTTTGAAATATTATTATTGTGGTTAAAATATTCTGATATATGTAATATTAGCATCGCTTATTTTATTAATCACTCAATTGGACATGCGCTATTACGATCTCACACTCTTTAACGGTACCAATCACCTCCAAATTACGGCTATTGATTCCAGTAGCAAAAACAACGACAGGCCAACAAAAAAAAAGAAAGTCATTGTGCGCGCGGCCAGATCCTGTATGCCACTCAATTGGACACGGCAAGGTCGTCGGTTGTGAAATTTACCCGGGCCACGCGTACAATACGTCTCTCACGGTTCTTAAAATACGTCGCGGCGCCATGGGAGGAAAAAAGAGCATTGGAGGGATCGTTTGCTTGATAGCCTTGGATGAACGGCTCCGATGTACAGTGCCGGCTTGGGAGTATGACTTTGGCATCCGCTTGCGTCACGGAAGCTGTTTTAAAGCTATAATGTCTTGATTATTGGACGAAAGATAATTTTTATGACTCAATTTTTTTTTATTGTCACGCGAATGTCACTTTTTTTTTAAGAAACTGTGGAGGATTGCATTCAATTATGTCAAGTTTTTATTTAATATAAAATGGAGATTAAATGTCTTTTTGATTATTGAAAACTTTTTGTTACGGAGTTCAATAATAAAGCTCTAGATTATTTCGCGAAATTTGTTATTAAAAAATAGCGCAAATTGAGTAGAAATGTTGGTTTGTTTTAATTGTTGTAAATGAAATATTTCGTAAAATTCGATACATTAATTACCATTATTGCACTTGTTAGTAATTACGTAGGTATATGGTTTAATAATAAAAATTGTTTTAAATTATTGCAGAAATTCTTTTTATTGCATCTATTAAAATAAGTTGTTTTTTTTTAAAAAATTATAAACTTAATAAATATTATTTGTTACATCTGTCGTAACAACGACAAAAAAAGTGATTGAAATAAAACGGCACGATTAAGTACGCTTTCAGATCGTAAAAGCAACTTAATCGGTTGACAATAATCCATTCAATCAAACTTTAGCGGTTCCAGAAAATTTGGTGAATACAGTGGTTCATTATTTTTACGTTGCTTCTTAGTTTAGTAGTAAAGAGCACGGCCGTATCCAAGTCCGTTGTATCCATAGCTGTGGTAGCCGTAGGCAGGGGCAGCAGCGTAGCCGTAGCCAGCGCTGTAGGCCAGAGCAGGGGCAGCGGCGTAGGTGGTGGCAATTGGTGCGGCAATAGGAGCAGCGAGGTAGCCAGGCTTAGGCTCCGCCGAGGCAAGGGCCAAGAAGGCAGCTACGAGGACGATGAGTTTGCCGAACATGTTGAAGGGAGTTGTAGATTCTCGGACTGGCTGAGGATCGACTGATGCCGAACTCGGAATCCGGCGATCTTTATATACCTACCGAGTGGAGCGAGAAAAACGGACGCGTTCAAGGTTGCCCGGGATAAAGGCTGAACGCTTTTTTTTTCTTCAAATTGTGTTTAAGCCCGTACTTTCGAGTAATCTTTACGTCACAATAGACTGGTCAGCGCGCATTTTACTCGAACTGGTTAAGGACATTTCATAATTTTTTGAGTAATTTAATTAACTTGGAAAATAATAGCTATGGTTTTAATGGAATGCAACTTATTGCGACATAGTTGTATGATCGGACTAATATTTTCATATTGGTACAATATTTTTTTTGTTCATGTTTATAATAAATAGTAAACTTGTTAAATTAATAATGGGTAACGTGTGTAATTAGTTGAATCGATTAGATTTTTTGTACGAATTGTACTTGAAACTCATAAGTGTGAAAATAAAAATGAAATTACGCGTCACGAGCCGGATATGAATTGGATTTTAATTTTTTTAGCGTTCTGTCATCGATAGAGATAAATATAGATTTGGATATAAAAAAATTAAGATAACAAAGTTATATGCTTGTTATGAGATGTAAATTATGCAATTCTTATTTAATTTTAAAAGCACTTATTTTCATTTTACAAGACGTGCTCTTCTTTTGAAAAATTATGAAGGTAAAAAATTTATAAACCCAATAAATTGATTCGATTAATGTTAATAATAAAACCCAATCGATGTGAGATTACTGATCACCAAAGAAAGGTATAACAAAGAAAACGGTCAAATATATTTCGATTGTATCGACGCTGTCGAATCCTAACATCACTCCAAAATGATTAATTAAGCCGAGAAGTTTTTCTACATGCGTTCTAAGATTCTGTCAACGTAAGAGAAAGGTGTGCACGTACTCGGGCCACCACTACGGACAGCTGTTATTAAGACGTTTTTATTTCAAGGCGTCACGACCTTGCTACAAAAACTCACGTAAATACTCTGGTTTCTGCGGTTGACCTTGTACAGCGTCCCACCCGTCATAAGCATCCGTGATCCTAGTCGAAAGTCGTCCTATAAAAAGGCTACGCTCGGCTTCGATCAGCATCAGTCGATCCTCAGCCAGTCCGAGAATCTACAACGCAAGCCAAGATGTTTGGAAAACTCTTCGTCCTCCTCGTCGCCGTTCTGGCCTTCGCCGCTGCCGAGCCAAAGGCTAAGCCCGGCTTCCTCGCCGCTCCCATTGCCGCACCAATTGCCACCACCTACGCCGCTGCCCCAGCTCTGGCTTACGGCGCTAACTACGGTTACGCTGCTGCCCCTGCCTACGGTCTTGGATACGCCGGCTACGGATACGCTGGGCTTGGATACGGACGTGCCCTTTACTACTAATCTGTACCTCTCAGTCAAACGATTCTTCGTTGTTATGATGTTTCAAAATCTGGTATAAAATCTCTGAACGGCATCTTGTCATATACAATGGAGCGTTGTTACTCAACTTAATCATCAATTAATTGTACACTTTTTGATCAGTCACTAAATTTTACAAATTTTGTTATACTGTTATTTTATTGTATGCTACGCTAAAAATGTTTTCTATGAAATAAATCGTACTAATTATTTTATTGTAAAAAATTGGCTTTTATTATATCGTTTACCCTTTCTTTTATATAATGATTTTCATTGAAATTTGAAAATCGAAATTTTAAAATATTTAAAAATAATTAATTTAAGTTGTTTATTATAAAAAAAACATTGTGCATTAGCTGTACTTTGTTTTTAAATCAGACCGTGTTTTCTTAATTGATACATTTTATTTTTTATAATATTCACGGCACGTCAGAACTGCTGAACAAAAGACTGGCACTGAGTTTTTATCATACCCCACTGTTGATTTAAGTTTGTTGTAGAAATCAATCAACGTAAAAAAAAATTTGTAGTGCCATAAAAATTATTGCCAATAAAAATATAGCATGGGAAAAATAGAATAATAGTTTAAATAATTATTTTTTTATAGGTAACGATCAAACATGATTGATATTTTATTACCATCCTTACAAATGCTTATTGTAAAAAGATTTCTGTAAAACTTTACAACAATATTTGATATCATCTTATACCGTGCTCTCAAGCAAATATGTCTTGAGACTGACAGCAAGTACTTTTAAATTTTATAATTCAATGCCTAAATCAGTTAATTAGTAAATTAAATATGCATCATATTTTAAGCATATTAAAAAGTTGAGAAAATTTATGTTTCAATAATAAATTATTATTCTCTACTATATTGATAAATTTTATCTACGATTCACTTCAAGACTTATGGTTTGAATTTAAAATAATAAATCAAGAAAACTTGATGTGAAACAAAATTTTAGCCAAGTTTTATAATTTCTTACAGCAAAGACTTAAAAATAAAGAAGTTAGTTATTTTCTTTTACGAAAAGTAAGATTATGGTACTTTATATATTTTTAAGTTTTATGTATATCAATATTTTCTTATATTAATAAATTCTTATAAATAGGTTTTGGAAATAAGTAATTCTGGTTTTTTTTTGTAAAAAAGTATTTATTTTGAATTGAAAAAACAATAAAAAATTGTGACAAATATCTTCGTCAAATAGGAGATGGTCAAGTTCGCAGTAGTACACATATCATTCGATCGATGTTAAAACAAGACATATTGTTCTACTCGAAAAGTTAAGACGAAGATCGAGAAGAATGAATGAGAAGATGAAAAATCAGTCTTGGATTTTTGAAACTTATATCGTTGACAGTTTGTTGGCCAAATCATTATGGTATCACGTTGGAAAAGACAGACTCGTTTACAAGAAGTAGTTGCGGTAGGCCAGAGGGTATCCGGCGTATCCGTAGCCGTAGGCAGGTGCTGCGTAGCCGTAGCTGTAGCCGGCGCTGTAGGCCAGAGTTGGGGCAGCGGCGTAGGTGGTGGCAATTGGTGCGGCAATGGGAGCAGCGAGTAAGCCGGGCTTAGCCTTTGGCTCGGCAGCGGCGAAGGCCAGAACGGCGACGAGGAGGACGAAGAATTTTCCAAACATCTTGGCTTGCGTTGTAGATTCTCGGACTGGCTGAGGATCGACTGATGCTGAGCCAACGATCGGCCGGGCTTTTATACCCGTGGCGAAACGAAGAAACGCGGAAGATTTCAAGGGCAGCTACGCTTAATGGTCGGGGGAGCGAACCGGTACGGCTGCAGCGGCGGGTTGAAATGTGATGAAAAATGAAAGCACAAGACTTAAAAGGATATGTGTTTTTTAAGGATGTCTTGTTTACGGCGGGAGTTGCAAGTGTTGTTAATTCTTTAACGATTAAAAAGTTTCTCAATTATCGAAACGCTTGTGCAATAGGAGAAATCAGTGATTTTAATTAAAGTTAATCAAGTGTAAAAGAAGTTTATCATTAGCAGTCTTTGTTAAGTAGTTTAAAAAATCTATCAGAAATAATAACTAATTTGTGTATAAAAACTTTTCATTTGGTATATATACATATTCATTGTTTGGAAACTCTGTAGATTTCGTTTGATTTTTAGATTTTATTTTAAGATGTTTAAACCTAAAATAAATTTGTTTTCTAATTCTCCGGAACTGCATTATCTTATGCCTTTAAACTAACACTTTATTTATTATTATATATTCTGTATTCATTATTATAATTACTAATTGAACAAATTATTCTGCAGCAAACATTTGCAATGTACAAGTGAACAACAATCGACAGTATGAATAACACTAGCTGTGCATTTACACTGTCAATTATACCTTTACTGCATTTAATTGACATCGCGCTGGGAAGGTAAGAAAAACGTTGTTTCCCTTTATACGGCTTATTTTCGCCAACATCTGCGTAAGTCGAAACAAAAGGCCATGCCTTCACCATACGTGCATACAGAGACAGAGAGAAAGATCACGCGGAGAGAAGAGATCCGGGTGCAAGCAAGTTGAATCCGCGACCTTGAGAGCGAGTGGCGCCGCGCCAAAAGTAATCCCTCCGCGAGAGCGCGAGTTACCGGTCGCGCGCGAGCGCGAGGCCTTGATACCACCACCCATGCACGGGCGTCTCGTGATCATCCGGATCCGTCTAGACCGATGCCTTTTTTTTTCTTTCCCCGTGCGAAGCCCCTATAAAAGCCGCGCCCACTCGGCGGCAGGGCTATCAGTCGATCCCAGCATCAACTGCCCGTACGTTCGCCATGTTCTTCAAGCTCTTCGTCTTCGCTGCCATCCTGGCGTTCGCCGCTGCGGCAGCCAAGCCCGGCCTCCTTGCCGGGCCTATTTCCAGCGCCTATGTCGCCGCTACTCCACTAGCCTACACCGCCTACAGTGCGCCAGCTTATCCACTTGCCTACGGCTACGGCTACGGCTTTGGCTACCAACGATTGGCTGCGCCTTACCTTCTATAAGCAAACACACGCCGTCATCTCAATCTCAGGCCTTTGCGAAAAATTTTCATTCACTATTTCATTATGGATATCTTTTGAGAAATCACTGCTGAGTCATTGGTTGTATGACTTCTATTGGAAGTATTGAACTGATTGTACATACTGTTATGCGATCATAAATAAATCATCGTGCATCATTATTTAAAAAGACTTAACTTTTTTTTCAATCCATTTTCCCTAATTTCCATAAGCAATACTATAGTAGTTAGACATTATATTGATTTTCTTTTAAACTTATTTCAAGAAATTCAATCTGTATTTATCGAATAAATTGCCTCGAGCTGAAACCACCATCAAGACGTTCATTGAACTTGATCGTGAATTTTGCCCTTCACTGACCCTGACGAAACGAGTTATAAGCGAGAGCTTAAAACTTTTCCAGTTACATTTTAAAAATAAACTGCAACTGTGTACTGTACGTATGCAACATTTTTAAAGAATAAATAAACAATTGTTAAAATTTAATAGCACCTTTCCAGTCAATTAAGTTCATCGAACAGTACCGCAAATGAATCTTGTAACCCTATACCTATGCCTACCCTATACCTGCACAAGTGATAATTACTCGACACTACCCGTCACTCTTGCCTATCCAAATTGTACATTGATGCATTGTCTAAAACTCATGTCAGTACTACGGCTCGACTGCATCAGCCATTCTACAGACAAATGTAATTGCATGCGTAACCATCAACAATAACGCGTACCCTGCTATACATTACAACAACCAATCGGAATGATTACCAAAACGAAACTTTTTACACGAAAACCATCGAGTGTAAGAGCTGGCGTAGCACAGTGGTAAAGTGCTTGCCTCTGAACTACGTCGGCTCGAGGGGTCGTGGGTTCGATCCCCGGTGACGGAAAAATTTTTCAGAT
>JAPYYQ010000750.1:0-50524 GCA_030522585.1 Anagyrus pseudococci | reverse complement strand
CTGCGACAAAATGACTAGATCTTCGCCTTTCTAAAAAAAATAGTAATTTTTGTTATTTTTTTATTATTTTTTATTATAACACTTTTCTCAGTGTAAAATAAAAGAAATAATCTTTTAGGTTGATTAAAATCCGTCTTTCTTCAGGAGTCAAGAAAGTTCGAAAGCCATATATATATATATATATATATATATATATAGTGGAGACAAAGAGCAAGTCAAGCAGTCGCCGTGAACACAAACGCATAGCACACAGAAGCGGCAGCAACGGCAGCAAAGTTCGCCGAGCAGCCGGTAAACAGCGAACAATTTCTCGGATGCAGCGCTTGCACGAGAGCCTCTTCCTCTCTCCCTCTCTTGGCAATAACACGAAATCGAGCCGAAACGCAGACTTGGCTTCCGGCGAGAGGTAGGAGAGGGTCTGAGGGGGGGGGAGGTACGAGAGGCTGGTGCGACCGGAGGGGGGGAGGGGAATCCCCGCGGAGGCGGCCCGTAAAATCCCGAGGTTCGTTAAAGCTACAACGGGCTATAGCGCTGTATCTTTCCTCACTCTCCCTCTGCGTCTCGGGGCCGCGGCAAAGCAAGCGGCCCACGGCGGGCCTCGGGAGCTCCACCGCCGCCGTGGAATCTCCGCGGTATTTGTCCTCGTCGACGGCGCCGTTCTCCTTCCTTCCCTCCTCCTCGTGTCCTGTAGTCGTTCGGCCAAAGTTCGCCCGGGGCCGCTTGCAATGATCGTCTCCCGTCGTTGCCCGCCAAGCCACTCTCTCTCTCTCTCTCTCTCTCTCTCTGTATATGCGCCGCAGCGCAGAATGAGAAAGAGCGCGGGGCCGCCGAGATCGCCTTCCTCCCCTCCCGTTTGTTGTTAACTCCAAGGCGAATTCCTCTGTGCACGACCATCTCCCCCCCCCCCCCTTATCCCATCCGCGACCAGTTTACAACGCTGGCAGAGCACACAGAACTGATGTTTGCGAGCTAAGCTCTCTTTACCTCTCTGCTTTCTCTCTCTCTCTCATCTCGCTATCTCTCTCAACTACTTTCGTCCTCTTCAACTCCATGGATATAGGTCCATGCCGCTGCAAGCTGTATATATTAATGTTTTCGCTTTCGCCGTTTTATTTCAGCGCGATAATCTTTCTCGGGCGTGTGCTACCTGGGCCTTTCTAATCGCCATAAATTTATAATAATCATATTATCAACGCGTTATCGCGAGAGCAGTATAGCGCGGAAAAATAAACGTAAAATGTTCTTCGCGAGAAACGTGAACATTCTCATGGTTTCTCATCGAGCAATAACCCATTGTCCATCTTCAACAAACGACTCTACGCGCAGCGACGATAAGAAGAAAGCCGAGTTTACGTTCTCCCGTCGGCAATACAGTGCGGTATTGGCTATCAGCTCTCTGTCTATAGCATCGCAAGCAAGATCGTTTCTCGAGAAATACAGACCAACGCCGCGTAAAACTTTAGCCCGACGCTCGACCGGCCGCTGCGGGGGTGCGAGGAAACTGCGCCTTGCGCCATAGCGCGGATGTTTAATCCAATCTCGAGTTTGTTCTTTCGACGATTGACGCGCAACGGCATATACAGAGCGTCTATGAACTTTGCCCCCCCCCCCCGGCTCGTAGTTATACCGCGAGAGAGACTCGGAGGGAATACGGGGGCCCGGGGTAATCAAGCTCCCGAGTACTTGCTCCGGCGCGCGTTGATTTGAAGGCGTCGCGTCGGGAGAGAGAGAGTGTGTGTGCGTCTGCGCCTGGGCGGGGCGCGCCAGCCCCTGGTTCCCGTAGACGCGCCGCGACGACTTTTAACGGCCTGACTTTGCCCACCCCCGGCCCCTCAACTTTCCGTGTGGCTTTGGAATTCATGCTGGTCTGTGGCCCACTTAATGATCAGGAGCGCCCGGGCGCGCGGACACACACAGACGCACACACAGTTTCGCGCAGTCTAATTGCCAAGT
Organism: Anagyrus pseudococci; assembly: GCA_030522585.1. Taxonomy (NCBI): domain Eukaryota; kingdom Metazoa; phylum Arthropoda; class Insecta; order Hymenoptera; family Encyrtidae; genus Anagyrus; species Anagyrus pseudococci. The sequence goes on along the minus strand of JAPYYQ010000750.1, from coordinate 48,571 downwards.
TAATGGGACTTGGCTTTGCTTGGTAGTTTTGAGATTGTTGGCTCGCGCGCTTATTGGCACACTTTTCTTTTCGACTCTATAGAACGTGCGGGAGCGCGCGCTGTCTAATGATTTCGTTGCGCCCTGGAGAAATTTCTGATTCGGGCAAATGTGTGTACATACATTTATAGTGTTTACCTATAGCGAGTATAAAATGCGCATACGAAATCATTGATTACGTCGGCTACGAAATCTCTGTTGACAAAAGGATAACGGGGGGAATAAGAGTCAAGGGCAGTCGATCTAAAACTGCGCGTGTAGATTTCGGAGCGAGAGAGGAGGCGCGTATCAGAGACTCTCCGATGTATACGCTCGATTCACGCAGAGGACATCTATCTCAGCTCGAAGGGAATAGATGCGATTAATTATACAGACTGCTCTTCCCCTCTCTATCTTCTTCAGGTCGTTCCGCCTGCTAAAGGAAGCGCAACGACGGCTTTGTTCGTAAGGGCCGAGAGCGAGAAAGAGAGGGAGAGAGAGCTACAGCTCGCCCGGAGCGCGTAGAAGATAGAAGCAGACCGAGTGGAAGCGAGGGAGGATAGAGAGAGCTTTCTCCGCAGGCGGCGAGCGAGTAGCGCCGGCGATGCTCCAAGTATAAGATAGCCCGCGGCCGCTGGAGGAGGAGACTCGGCCCGTGCTCTAGCTGTATAAGGGCTGAGTGTGTGCGGCTTAGCTTTCGCCTCGAATATTAGATCAATAATTCTAACCTCCGAAACCAACTCGCTCTCTCTCCTCCTTTTGGGGCAGCGCGCACAAATAGTTAGGCCAGGGCTCTCTGGCCGGGATAGCAAGGCTATAGAGGTGCCGGCTCTCTCTCTCCTCTCCGCACCCTCTTGGACTTTCCTTCGATATACGATATTGCTCCGAGCCGCCCCCCCCCCCGGCCTCCTATCCACCCTTACCGCGCATATTGCTCTCGAGGAATATGCAGTAGGCGAGCGAATACGCGCGCTCCCGTTTTCTCCGGCAAACGCGATCTCCAATTTCAAAGCTCCTTATTACCGAACGCGCCTCCTCCTCCTACTCCTCGCGCTCTCTAACCTCTACAGCCTCTCCGGCAAATATTGGCTCTTCCACTTCTTCTCCTTCTTCTTCGCCGCTGGCCTCGCTCGTTGCCTCCTCCTTCTCATCGGATACTCGTATCTTAACGAGCTTCGGCGCTTAGCCGCGCACTAGTTTAGATGTGGGTGTAGGCTTACAGGCCCCTGCCAGCATCCGCCGTGGACTGCGCGTTCCCGCGCGGTCTATCGATTACGCACAGCCGTGCGTATTCCTTTCAGCGACTCTTTGTTTTTGTTTTTTTTTCATACAATAACGATCGGAGAATCTAACTAATCTCATATCACTCGCGCGCGTACGAAAACTTACGGAGGCAAATAAGAGAGTGCGCATAGTCGAGCGATCACCGAGAGACTGGCCTGCCTCGCGTCCAGCATCTCGGCTACTCAGCTGACCGATCTTTCTTTTTCCCCGAGTCAAACTATGCAAACCCGGCGCGACTTGTTCCTCCCTCTTATTTCTCCTCTTCTCCGGCCGCTGACCAAACGTATCGTCCACGAATACCGGCGAAAAACTGGAAGAGTAGCCGGTACACGTGAGAAGCGGGGAGAGCGTGAGAGAATCTGCGCGGCGAGAGCGGTCCAGCGCGCGGACAGCTATGTAGCTTAGCCGCGCGCGAACTGGTTTTTCTTTGGGACATTGTCTACCGTCTCCGCTGGGCTGTAACTGTTCTATATCGATTTTTTTAATGGTATTCGCGTTTTCAGATTTTTCGCCGAATTTTTGTGTTTTATAAATTATGGTAATTTAGCTCGGGAAATATTTTAAGTGTTAATTGAATAAATTAAAAATATCTGACTTTCAGGTGTTGCAGTTTTCATTTTTCAATGACAAGTTAAGATGTGAGGCAAAAGGTTGATTATTGACATTTTAAGGAATATTACAATAAAATAGTTAACATTGAGTAACATTAAATTTTCGGCAAATACATTGATTGGTCATTCGAACTTGTAACACCTATACAGGACGAGTGACGTAACCGGTTCCTTTCCTCGCTATATCCCAAGAGGGTCTCATTTCTACATAGAGCCTTCCTCTCCATCCTAATTCTCGTTTTTCACATCTCGTGAGATGACCAGTGGTCAGCAGCATCGTGAGAATTTTTCTTGGTCCATGTCGGGAGATGCGCTACCTGTTCGCGTGACCAACAGGTTTAGCGACGAAGCTATATCTGTGTCACGTATTCGATTGTATGGAGGTGCTACCCTCCGTCTTCACAGTAATCGGGAAAAAACCGGTTTTAATGACTGTTCTCGTAACTTATTTTTTTGGAGATGTTGTATTATAATAAAATTGTGGATGTTCAAATACGAATTTGACAATATTTTTTTGTAAGTTTATGAAAAATTTGTTAGTTATTTTTAGTTTTGTCGTATTTTTGTAACGTCTCTAATAATAAATAAAATAATTTCTCGCCTTTTTTTATTTCAATAATTTGTTAAAACAATGATTCATAAAAAATAGTCGTCGAGAAAAGTTCAATTTGCGCAAATTCTCGTGTCAAATGTAAACATTACATCAACCTCGCCAAACGTCACATTTTTAAAGATATAACATTTTTGTTGTTGCAATATCCACAATTCTCGTATTATTTCCCATCTTAAAATTACAGAACAAAAGCGAACTTGTGATTTAGTTTCCGATTCTGAAAGCATCGACGGCAGCCATGTTTGTGCGCTATGCGAAAAGGGGTGAGCGAATTCGAGTGGGGTGAGAACGGGGGGGGGGCTGGGTGGGTGGGGTTGGGCGATAGCAGTTGCTTACCACCATCGCTGCTGGCTTAGATACTGCTCTAGAGATGAGGAGAAGTCGAAGGAAGTGGAGGGGGCAGGCCCGGAGAGAGAAATCGCGCTTTCTATATGTAGATAGACGAGAGAGAACTCGGGAGTTGGGCAAAACTTGAGACGTCAATATCACTCGGCTGCCGCCGCTGCTGCTGCTGCCTCGACGAATATTCCAACTAAGGTGATTAAATGTTTGATAATGGTATTTAAAGAGAACGGAATTTGTTATGCGCAAATTGACTAATTTTATTCAAGGGTAAAAAAGGTTTTAATTTTTTGAAAATTTTTATTGGTCAGAAAGTGGATTAAATATTATATGGTTGTCTTAGCAACGGGCAGAAAATTCAATTTTTCCTTATGATATTTTCAATAAGATTCAAGGTTAACGTTTACTACTTTTAACAGCTTCACAAATTGCGACTATTCTGTTTCTGCTACGAATCTATTTCTAATTTGGATTATTACCTTTGCGATTCGTCTCAATAATTGTCTGACTGCGCGGTCGGGCATCTCAGAGTCTATGTCAGGAGCTAAGGGTTCGATTCCAAAGAAAAAGATCTCTAAAAAGAAGTAGACCGTGTAAGTGCACGTGTGTGCCGAGTGTAGAAAGGAAGGTGTGCGATGGGGTGGAAGGTTGGCTGCAGATTCGCGCGCGCACACACACATATACGCGCATTTGGACTCCAGGGTTTTGGTCCGCGGGGCTGCAATTTAGTGCTGGTTCGGGAATATTCGAGTTGCCGCGCGGCAGGGTCGCATGTCCTCTTCCTCTCTCCCTTAGCGCAGCGAGGCCGGGAAAGGAGCCAGAGAGCGCGCGGCGCGCCGTTAGCGTCGGTGCGGGGTGGATGGGAGAGGGTGTCGGTGCCGAGAGAGAGAGAGAGAAATAGAGTTCGGGGCGAAGGGGCGGGTGGGTAGGGGGAGGGCTGTTTGGAGGTTAGACCGCAGTTACAATATCGCTTGATTAGAAATGTACATAGCGTATATATGCCGGGAGCACCGCCGCGCCGAGCGCATATCCAGATGCTGACCAGAGACGCTCTGACCGTCTCTCTCTCTTGCTCTCTTTGTCCCTCGGCTCAACGGCGTCGGCGTCGGTGGTGGTGGTGGTGGCAGCAGCGACTACGACGACGGCGGTATGGTCGGTCGATGCCTGGCCAACTCCATAGTTTAATGCGCGAAGCGTGGAACTTGCAATAAGGAAGGGCTGCAGTAGCAGCAGCAGCAGTCGAGCGCGCGCGTGTACACAGAGAGAGAGGGAGAGAGAGAGAGAGACGCGCGCGCACTAGGGGGTGCTCTTACACTCGCTATACTCCGTTCCCTCTTCGCCGCGCTCTCCTATCTATCTCTCTCTTCGTTCCTCTTCGGGTGTTCGTATCTGGTCAGTTATATAGAGCGGGGCGGAGGAGGGAGGGGGGGGGGGGTTCGTCCCTCTGGTTTTCGCCTCTCCTTCCTCCTCCACCTCCTCCTTCGCCGTATACGTATGCATGTATGCGCGTCCGCGTTCACTTCGTCCGCTCTTTCGCCGAGAGAGCCGTTCTTGCTGCGCTGCAGCGTCCCCCCTTCCGCCCTCACGGCTCTACCAACTATGGCTCTCCCTCGATCCCGCCTCCGATTTTCCATTCCACGAACTGCAGCGGCAGCAGCCCTCCTCCGCGAGCTCTCGCCTATACTCGACTACGGTGTGTGCGGAGAGAGCGCAGCAGTCCGAGATCGCGCTGTACTTGCTCTCTATACCCTTGCGCCATACCGCGGTGGTCCCTTACCTTCTCTCTCACTCCACTATACGGCAGCTCCTTCGCCCCCCCATACCGGCTGTGTAACTATCGCGCGCCTTCGAGGTTTTATTGCTCCGCTGGCCTGAGAGGGAGAATGAGAAAGAGAGAGAGAGAGAGAGAGAGAGAGAGACCAAGCGATGCCCAGATCCTGATATACTGCCTTCTACCGAGCGCGCGCGAGCGTTTGTTGGAAAGTATTCCGGCCTCTCGGCAACTTTGTCAATTAACTTTGGGCTTAAGCTACCCTCTTGGGCACGCCGGCAGGCGAAGATCCTACGCTGATAATCAAGCTTTGCGACGCATTCTTCCGACAACACACACACACACACACACACACACGCGCGCGGGCTTGATATAAAGTTAAAGCCAACGATGCTCTTGTTACGCTAATTTCAAAGGATGAGCAGAGTAAGGCGAAGAAAAAGAATGGTCGCCTGAGAATAACGAAGAAGAAGAAGAAGGGGTGAAACGAAAGAAGCTTATTCGTCCCTCGTTCCACCCCCCCTCCTCGTAAGAGTTACCGAACTATACCGACGACGATTCTCGCTGGAAACTCGCGAGGCTGCTAAGTGCTACACTTAACTCCCTCCCCCCCCGCTCGTCGCTGGTAGTCGGTGCGGGTTCGTAATAGACGGCTAGTTGTTCTCCGAGCTTCTTCTCCGTATGTATAATGTACAAGCTCACTTTCCGACGAGCTTTCTCTACTCCAAAGTCCATGAGTCTCGGCTTCTTATATTGATGAGCTCTCGCTCTCTCTCTCTCTCTCTCTCTCTCTCTCTCTCTCTCTCTCTCTCTCTCGCGAGATAACTCGAGAGCACTTTGCCAGCTGCCGAACAGGCTTGATAAGTTAAATTTTAGCGTTCGGCTTCGGATAGGGTCACTTCTACGGCGATTATTTCAATATTCCTGGTTGTTTTTCTTATTTTTTTTTTAAGAATCGTACACCGCAAATACGTGTCTGATACGGTCGATGCGTCGTTTTGGCGATCGGTAAACTCGGTAACAGCGAAGCACAAACGAGCTGCGCGTGCACTTATCAACTTGGCTACGTTGCTGTATACATAGAAATATATCAAGGAGTTGTTGGTCAAACAGCCGGCATTGGCGAAACGAAGCAGCGTATATAGCAATATATACCAAAAGCGAATCGATATACGGCGGAGAGGTCGTCTCTCCCCTATAGAAGACTCGTTGGCCGGACACCATATTAGCGGCCGTATCATTTGCCCGCGTAGTCTATATCTCGCTGTAAAGATCGACGCCTAATTCTCCGTCTCTCTCTCTCTTTCTCTCTCCGCAGCGCAGTTCTGGCTGCTGCTGCGGACCTCGTCCGTCCGAGTTTCATCTCTGGAGGAGCGACGAATATTCGGCCATTCTGTACCGTCGCGTCGACGGTTAGTCCCATTCATTCGCAGCAGCAAACCGCGCTCTCTCTCTCTCTCTCTGTATTTCGCGTTCTCCTTTGCTGCACTTCCACGGCACTTCATCTTCACTCCTCCTCTATACCTCTCTCTCTCTGTCTCCCCCCCCCCCGTTATACAGTTCGTCCAGTTCCTCTCTTGTACTATCTCTCTGGTCCCCCCAGCCACCCTTTTCCACTTCGCCTTGCACACGGACTCTTGATGCGGAAATTTGGAAAGCTGCTCCGGTCTCTTTCCCCTCGCAGTCCCCCCCCTTCCTCGCCGCAGCTTCGCTTCCTTTCTACCTTACCTCGAACCTCTTCTATTCTTGCCGAACTTGCTTTTCGAGCAATACGCCAGCGCCAAATTTCGTATCTGCAAATGAACATTTTCAAGCGTCGAATATACACGAATGCCTGTTAAGTTCGACGAGAATTTAATCTTGTGCGGCAAGCTTTTCGGATAAAAGCAAACAATATTTATTCGTTTTTTATCGGAATCAAGTCTTTTTCTTTGAAATCGTTGTATAAATTATACCGATAAGAAAATGCGCTCGTACTACAGCAAGTCTCTCGAGAAAGGGCTTAGAGAATAAAATCAGCGCGTCGCCGGATTGCAGCATTTAAAGAAGCTACGAAGGCGAAAGGCGAGAAAATCCATAGGGGACTAGCGGGATTTCAGGGCTGGCCGATGGCTGACAGTGTGTACGCCGTGGTATATAAAGAGTAGAGTGCCGTAAGTCCGAGACGCCGATAAAAGATTCAAGCGGAGTTGCGGGGGGCTCGAATGGAAGCGAAAATGCCTCTGGCCCTTGAAATATTCAGAGGCGCGAAGAACGAGGTGGTGCGCGCTCTCTCGAGGCGGCGCCTCCAGGTGTATGTGTGGCGCGAGTATATAAATTCGCGCGAGAGCCCTTCTACTCCCCCCCCTTGACTGCGCGAGCTAGCCATATAAGTTTGCTCCGAATGAACTAGTCTTGCCGTGTGCAGAGAGAGAGAGAGAGAGAGAGAGAGAGAGAGAGAGAGAGAGAGAGGCGCGCCCCGGTTACGGATGCATGCAATTTTGACTAGATTAGCGTTGCATTATTCAGCTAATTAACTGCCAGCGATGTATTCCGCTGCCTCTCTCCTCTCTCTCTCTTTCGCTAGATTGCTTGGCTATTCCTCCGTGCCTTACCCCCTACACTTCTCACACCCCCCTCGCTGTAGTCATCCGTTAGGCGCGAGTGCCTGAGTAGTTGGACACTGTCTTTAACTTCCTATAGCTATATACGTACATCTCGTGTCCTCGTTCGTTTCGCCTTTTGACTGTTTTGCAATTTTCCATTACGCGCTGGCAGTCTGCAGGTTATGCGCGCGCGTCGCGTCGTGCTAATGAGCCGCTCTCTCTCTCTCTCTCTCTCTCTGTGATACGTCGTCGCGCTTACTATACGCTCCCAAGCTATTACTCTAAACTGACGCGTTAAAAAAGCCACGCTCCAATTCATTAATCCGTTAACGCTGTTCTCTCGCCGAGAGTGCGAGGCTTCGCGGCGCGAAGGGAGCATCTGGCCCGGACACCTACGGCTCTCTCGGTGTATACTCGCGGCTAAAGTGTGTGTTTTCTCGCTGGCGAGATGTAATGAAAAGCCTTTACAGGAGGATCCGAGGGGAAGGCCGCGACTCTCTCTCTCTCTTCCTCTGAGGCCTGTGCTGGCATTCTCTCTCTGGAGTCTGCTGGTTAGCCCGGAGTGTTCTGTTTAATCGAAAGCAATTACGACGATTGCATCGCCCCCTCCCTTTCCGCCAGCGTCTTCTTCGTCTCAGCAGCTGCCGTCGGATCCTTCTTTCCGTTCGTTAACTCGAATTCAGCGCCGTAACGACGACGTCGAAAAGATAAGTGCACGATTAAACGCTAATGAGTTAACATCTGCGCGAGACGGTCTCTCTCTCTCTCTCGTCTGCAGCCTATGTCGACGCCGTGCGAATACGTTGATAGCCAACGGAGCAATGGGTCAAGTAGAGGTAAAGAGGGAGGGAAGAAAGGGGGGTTGATATAGGAATGGGGCATTGAACGCAGACGACGGGATTTCTTGGACACGCGCTCACTGCCAAGCGCACTGGCCAATGAGCCGAGTCCGAGAGAGAGAGAGCACCGGAGCACTTTCCTAATGCTCGTTCCGTCGGTGGTTCCGAACGAGCCGTGGTTTTGTTCCATTCAATGCGCCCTGCTCTTACCCACCGAACGAACGTCGATTCTTTTTTCGTTTTGCTCTCTCAAAGAGAAAGCTTTGTAATGGTAAAAAATTTCGATGTTGTAATTTAAAATTTTTTTTTCAAGTTTTGGATGTTTTTGAACTAAAAAATAGTGATTTTAGTAAAAGTCTTTACGTGTGCATGTATGTGACTATGTATATGTAATCGTTTTTTTGTCTAACAATAACTCAACCAAAAAAGAAGATATTGACTTGAAATTTGGTACACTTACCCGTACTACTTGACTTAAGAAATGAATAAGTTTTGAGACTGATTTAGTGTGTCATTGAAAATTTTTTCTTGATTTTTGCTTTCTTGACTTTTGTTATAACTTTCTTTGGGGATAAGATATTTTACAATTTCTGAATTTAAGAATAAAAAATCTATTCTGTATTTGTATAAAACAATAGTTGAACCGATTCTTTTTTATGCATCAATAATTTGGACACCTTATACAAAGATCAATAAGTATAGACTTGAGTCTGTTCAACATAAATTTTTAAGATATCTCGCATATAAAAATAAAAAACCTTTGAAATTTAAAGAGCATGATTTCTCCGATATTTGGACACAAATTTTTGGATTGTATAACAACATATAAAATCATAAACAATTTTTTCACTTTCCAGCAGATATCGGAATTATTCAAAATAAAGAGCTCTGAGTATAATATGAGGGATCAATGCTTAGTTGAATCGAAGTGTTTAAAATTAAATTATAATTATATATTTTTTTCGTCTATTCCTAGAATGAGTAGAAATTGGAATGCGCTGCCCATCGATACTAGGAAAGCTAAAAACATAGCTGAATTTAAAAGATTCTATATAAATTAGGAATATGTTTCACGAGTACTTATCCATATTAGTGCTTTTATTGTAATATTTTTTGTAAAAGGCTATTAGCCCGTAAATAAATAAATAAATAAAATTTACTTCACACTCAAAGAATTACCATTCAGACTTTCAAATGTATTTTACATTTTCGAAATTATTAAAACACGTTTCTGAATAAAAATGTTAAATTAATTACCAATAAGTATATTTGTAAAGTATGTTAGTCTCTCAAAAAATTTTTCATACTGATAAAATTAATCTTGATACGAAAGCACTTCAAACACGTTTCAATATCTTTTATTTTAACAAAAAATTTAAAACTAATGTTATCTAAGTATTACTAATTAATTAATGTACTCAAAGCATAAATTTATTTGCTATTGGAAGTAACCTAGCGCGACAGACGCGATGAAATAATATATATCGTATCGACCGAATGAAATAAAAGAATAGAAAATAAAGAACAAACAAATTCGACAGCCATCAGCAAGCTTTTGTCTTAATTTTAATGCTCGCTTGTGCAATCGCTCGAATCGTGAAACGAAAAATACGCACTTTCGCGTAAGATTGATGGTAATCGATAAACGTTGATGGGCGTTAAAAATAAAATGTGTGCGAGTGAGAAGGGTTAAGGATTTAAAAAATTTGACGAGCGCGCGGCTGCAAGTGATGCGAGTCAACTTTTAGTCGGCCGACGGCATTTCCCATTGGTTCGTTCCGGTTGGAGACCCATATTTTTGTCCAGCGGCATATATACGACATAGTCGCCGACAGTTGCAACTAATTCCGTTTGAATAATTAGGGAGAAACGTCGATAGTCAAGCCGAGCGCGAACACACGAATACACATTAAAGTCGGGCATGCAACAGTATGACATAAAAAATGAAAAACAGAACACAAATAAAAGCAAAAACAATGCCACATAAATATATTTCAGCGAAAGACACGCGAGCGAGACTCGTTCGAATGAAAAGGTCGTTTAACCGAAGCGACATTTTCCGCTTGACCTTCTTTTTCTGCCCTCTCTCTCTCTCGGGGCGCCTCTCTAATCCGCACACGTGCTCTCGAGTACAGGCGCGCGTACACACACAGACAGGCAGTTCTCGTTTATACGTACTCCACAACGTTGCCGGCAACTTGTTGAGTGTTTAACAAGCGGGTATTACATATAGCGAAGAAAAAGAAGAAGGACCGTACCGAATGAAAATTCATCGAAGCCCTTCTCTCCCTCTCTTTCTACTTCCATCGCTTTTCTCCGGTTCGTCGGGGCCGTTGGTCGCGTATCCACGGCGAGGCCGTATAGTTTCCAGGCTCTTGCCGCACAGCACCACCGGGCGACGCCCGTCATTTCCTCATAATTACTCGATTTCCTTGCGCGAGCAATCCACCGCGCGCCTCCCCTCCCCACGCTTACTCCTGCCCTTTCTCTCTCCCTCTCCGACATCGAATCAGTGTGCATACGCGTGTGTGTGTGCGCGAGCGCACTCACGTGAGCCACACTTGGTTCCTCTCGCTCGAAATCAATTGTAGAAAACGACCAGGAGTATAGCCCCCTCTCTCTCTCACACACATGCAAAAGGATAGTATGGGGGGGGGGGGAAGAAGGAGGGTCGGAGAGGAAGAGAAGGGAAATCATGGAAACGGCCCGATGGAGCGGACGGGCCGCTTCAAGATATCGAGGAAATGAATGGGATTGGCCGCCGCGCGCAAAATCGCCTCCTGATAATTACCTATTAGCCAGGGACTCTGCGCGACGCGACTCTACGATCCATGCTCTACGCTCCCCCTATGTGTCTGCCACTCCTTCCCTCCCTCTCTCTCTCTCTGCGTATGTCTGTGCGCGTGCTTAATATCCGAGCTTGCGAAAAGTCGAGATTTCGTTTTTATGCCCGTCGCTTGATGTTTTCTTTTTTTTTTGTAAGTTGGCTAGTTCTCTCGAGATTAATCAACATTTTCCCTTTATTTTTAAACTCCAAGAGTACCGTCCTATTAACCGTAGTATAACGCAAAAGCTGTCGAAGGGGGTAAGAGAGAGTTTGTCTCGCATAAAAATGAGTGAAAAAAGACAGGTTGGCCAGTTAAAAATAATTCAAGCTGCGGAGGTTGCCCGGCAGGACAGACAAGTGTACGACGCTCTGAAAGACGCAACAACGTAGAAAGAGAGAAAACAGGGACGAGGTGCGAGATAAGCCGGAGCCGAGACGAGGCGTCGAGAGAGGGAGAGAAAAAAAACGAGGTCGCCATGTGTGTCGATCGACCCCTCTCTATCGGCCGCTCGACTTTCGTAAGGGGGTGCTCCTCTCGGCTTCTTTGTGTCACCGAGGCTATAGGGTGAAAGAAGAAAGCCTTGGCGAATTGGCATCTTGTCCGCCAGGTCGTGACAAGCCAAGCATGCGACTTTACTCTCTTCTTTCGCCATCCAGGATTGCACTCCTTTTAGGGGATGGGGGGGGACAGCCGAAGGGTTCGACGGCTATTTTTAGACGGCTTCACTCGCGCGCGAGTTAATGATTGGGAAAACTTGCGGGAGGCGAGAGAGAGATGTTGCCTCTGTCAGCCCCTCGCTCAATTAAGGTCTGTGCGCTTGGAGAGGGCGCGAAAAGTGGCCGAGGGGCATCGGCACGGATTCTTAATAATCTCCGAGAGCTTGCTTGAACTCGATTAAGGGGGTTTATTATTAAACGCGCCCGATATACGCGTGCGACGCGCTGTAGGCCTTCTTTTTCTTTAAATAGCGGACGTTGGGACAAAGATTCGGGGGGAGAAAAAGGCACGAATTAAGACGAGGTCGGATAAAACAGGTTCGTCGAGCAATTTCTTCGATTTATCGCATTTCAATCTATCGTTATCCAGTTATCGATTTATCATTTTCAGCTTACTTTCTACATAATATAAGATTCGTTAATCATTTAAGAATAAAGTAATACACGAGGCAAAAAGAGGATATTGGCCTTCTTCACAACCGCGAACTCTCTCTCGAGAGAGAGTCAACGAACTCGAAACGAGATTTTGCATCTCACCAGTCCTCTCTCTTTCTCTTGCTCCTTCTCTCCAGATGATATCCCGGGGCGTGCACAGCAAGAGGTAGGGAGGGGAGTTGGCTAGGCGAGGAAGGAGGAAGGTGGCACAGAGAGAGAGAGCGCGCGGACGCCGGCCTCGAAAATGCCCGGAGGTTGATTGATTAGAAGGTACGAGGCTTGCTCGGCTCCTCCGCCGCGTATAGTCGCTTAGAGAGCAGCTCCAGACCCCGGAGTTGGAAGTTCTCTGGGCGCAGCCGAGAGAAGCGAAGGCGAAAGAGAGGCAGAAGAGAGAGGAAGTGCGCGAGGGGTCTGGCTGGGCAAGGGCGAAAGAGCGAGAGAGAGAGAGATATAGAGTGTGGTATATGGCGTAGAGCGCGGCGCGCGGGCATAGAGCTTGCGGGTTATTTGAAGGAAGAGGGTGGGGCTCTCCGGCGTATAGTCGCAGAGGCGCGTACACGACCGACCGACCGCGCGCCGAGTGGCTGAGGGAACGAGGGACGAAGCGCGCCGGCCTCTGTGCGGAGGTTGGAAAGACACGACGGAGAAGAGAGAGAGAGAGAGAGAGAGAGAGAGAGAGAGAGAGAGAGTGGCGCGGGCTGGAGCGGCGGAGGCGGTAGTTCGAGGTGCTACAGTTTATAATAGTTGCCGCGCGTCCGCCCCCGGGCCAACCGACTCTCTCTCTCTCTCTCTCTCCCGGCTTGGGCTGCTGCTGCTGCTGCCGGAGCCTATATAGCCTCAAACCCGCCAACGCCGCAACTTCCACAGAGTTGCTTAAACCTAACCTGAGCGCGAGAGCCCCCTTCTACCCTCCCCGACCCGCTCGGCCCTCCTTTCACCCCGGCAGCTGGGACGATTAAGTCTCGTTCGCGTCGAAAGCCAGACTCGCGGTGAAGTTGTCGAGAAAAAGAGCGCTTCGAGAGTGTTACGGACAAAAGGCTCGTCTCGATCTCGATTTCCCCGCGTTTTTCCATTTTCATAAACGCTTTGCGAGATTAGCCGGACTCAAAGTCCACGCTGTCAAGGTTTGCTCCGACGGCCAATATTATCGCGACGACGAGGGCACATTCTCCCTCTTCTCCCAACCCCTCGCACTCTCTTGTGTCGCAGATTAGTTGGCAGTTTCTATACGGGGCCAAAGAAAAAGCCAAAGTTGTTGGGGCAAGAGAGGGAAGGGGGAGAGAGCCGTAACGCTGTATAGTTCTCGGCTAAACTCTAACGGCCGGAAGCTTCCTGCAACGAAGATCACAGGGCTTACGCTTGCAGTTTCGCGCCGTTAGTATATATATATACACGCGAGCGAGCAGGCGCTCAAGTGTTTCGCACTAGCCCTCCTCTATATGTATATACCCTTTTCACCCTCGCTCGCTCCAGGCTGCGAGCTACAGAGCAAATGCTGCATTTTTATGGGGTTATTGCTTGTTATGGAATATTTGCTTCAAACTTTTCGCACAAGTCGTCATTCCGATTGTAAGTCGGCTTGATAATCGATTCTTTAACGTTATCGGCACTTTGTTAGAGCTCGAGCGAAGCTTTACTTTTTTTATACATTCGCCTAAACCCACTTTCCTTTTGACCGCCTAGTGAGAGTAAGCGCGTAATACTTGCCGAGGTAAGAATCCACTGGTACTTCGGACTAATCTATCGGACACCATAGGTTTCCGAGTGCGAAACAAGCGGAGTATAACGAAAGAGGTGTGTACCAGTACGCGCCGAGGTGGGAGACAAGTTCTCCCGGTGCAGCGGCGCTAGAGAGAGAAAGGGTCGTAGAGTCTCGCGGTGGCTGCTGTATACGGGGGAAGGAGGAGAGTCGCGCCTCTGCGGAAAGCCAGAAGCGCGCGCTCGTTATAATTCTCCGTTATCTATGGAAATTCTAAACCGTACTAAACAACAATCTGGGCATATCTCAAAACTATGCGATTCGCCGAGGCACGCGCGCGCGCTCTCTCCTACAGGAGAGCCTGTGTATGTGTGTGCACATGCAGGATCGCGCGAGCAAGCGCACAAATTTGCAAGTTACCCTCCTTACGCGCTCTCGCCGGGCAGAGAGGGCTACTCTATAACTGGCCACCGCCACCGCCGCCGCGCCTCTTAACTTTCTTTATTTCGAGTTGGCGTAGTTGGCGAGGCCGCGGTTATGCCGAGCACGCGCGCCCCTGCGAGCCTCTATACCGACTCTCGTTTTCCTACTTCGAGCATAGAGAGAGAGATTATATTGTTCTCTGCTCGATCAACCGGATTTACTTCGCCTGATGTAAATGTATCGCGTAGCTCTATCGCTGTTTTTGGCGAAAATCCTTTCCAAAGAAGGCACATTTCTTCTATCGATGCCAAAATAAGGGCAAAATATTTCCAGACTGTGGATATAGTTTAAACCACGAAAGCCCAAGCTCGAAAATCGTGGATGTGAGTAGAGTGTGAGTGGATGGTCGTTGGAGAAGCTAGCCGTAGGCGAATCGCGGCAAGAAGAGGCCAGGCTATCGGCTCCTCGCGATCTTCTGCCTTATAACCGGCACGTAATCATGCCACTCGGCTATTACACGCCGCAGACGACGAGACCAGTCCTCTCTCTCTCTCTCCCTCTCTCTCTTTCGCTCTCTATCCGCAGACCTCTATCCTTGCCTCTCTCTCTCTCCATATCCCGGCCTCTCCGCTTGTTCTCCCCCTTCGGTTCTATCTCCTTCAGCGCTCGTTCGGTGGGCTGCGGGCGCACATGCGGCAGAAGATACGTCGAGGATGCTGCCGCGACTGCTGCTACCGGTAGCACAGGAGAGCGAGAGAGAGAGAGAGAGAGAGAGGTGGGAGCCTCGGGATGATGAGATCTGCAGGCTTGCATCCTGATGAGACTATTAGGACGGGCTTGATAGTCCATAATATTCCGGCGCTCCGAGAGGAGTGTCTGTGTATGTGTGTGTACGCCCCGTAGACGCCGGTGGCGCTACGTTGACTACGACGACGACGACGACGACGTCGCTGCTGCTGCTGCTGTAGCTACGTCGTGGCCAGCCGGCGCGCGAAACCCGACCTTCCGCGGGCGATATCCTCTTTCGCCGGTCCTCGTTTACACCCGCACACCGGAGGCGCTCCGCAAAGCTGGTATATAGGGTATATGTTGAGGCTAGCTGCTGCCGGGGGGAGAGAGAGAGTAAGAGAGGTAAAACGAGAGCCCAGTGGATTGACGCGGCGAAGGAAAGTGCGGAGGTCGTACAGGGGGAGGAAAGGAGTGTACGCCTCCCCTCGCAGCAGGCTCGACTTCGTTAGGTGGCGGGCCCGCGAGCGCTCGTTTCTCAACGTCACGTTGCCGCGCGCGACAGGTGCTCGCCAGAGCCTCCACCCACCAGGATATACGCCCCGGCATCCACGCAAACTTACAGAGGGAGAGAGGAGCTGCGGCTTCGAGCAAAGCCGCTTGCTCGCCTTCTCGCGCAGCGCCTCTAATGCTTATGCGAATTTGATGAGGCCTGCACTTTGGACTTGCCTGCAAGAGGGAGGATTTTTCTCGGGCAAGCCACTCCGCTGAGGTTTAGCCGGCTAGTTACATCTTCCTGCGAGCAATGGAGAGGGGCACTGGTGTTAGCGGAGGAAGAGCGATGGGCAGAGATCGATGCCGAATGAACGAGACTACCTCGGGACATACGGCTCTACGCGGCATATATACATAAGCCCGAATCGACGCAGTACGCCGATTCATCGGTTTTCGATCTGTTTTGCTTTACGCGGCATTCCCATTGTCCCTATTCAATCTCGAGTCTGCATTTAATTAGACAGCTGCGTAGCAGACGCCGAGTACCTTAAATGCACACGACGTAATATAATTGATAACTGGTGCAATGCACAATGCGCTGTGAGTATATTTAAAAAAAAAGAGACGCACAGTTGCGCGTGCGAGCTGCAAGAAGGAAAGCCTCTGGTGGGTATAGTGGATTACAGAGGCCCCCCCGCCCATCCGCTAGCGCTACTTCTTAACTTCTCGCGGCCAGCCGCGGCTTTCCTCTTGACGCTCGACACACACACGTCGAGTCTCCCAGCTCCAAATTAACTTTGAGCATTACAGATGTCGAGGCGCGCCGCGAGAGAGCCCCCCGCTCTCTCTCTCTCGCGCTCTCACCCGGATAAGCCAACACCTTGTTAGCCTGACAAATTCACCTCATCTCTCGCTCGCTCTCTTTCCAGAATGGTGTTGCGGGCTTTGGAGGCTATGTCAGCCTTGAATCTTATGCGAGAAAAAGCGGCGTATAAGGATCGGCGTGTGAAGCGAGTTGCGTTTAATAATTTGTTATTAAGCGAGGCAATTCATTATGCCGAGCCTCGGAAATTCTTCGATATTATATAAAGGAATACCGTGATTTTGTTTGATATAGAAAATGTATAGTTAAAAAAAAAGGAGAACTATTGAAAAAGCGAAATGTTAAATTCGCCAGGTGTTTTTTTTCATGTTGTCTCTCTCTCTCTCTCTCTCGATTGTATCCCGCGGGAATTATTTATTCGTATGTACTCTTTTAACGCGCGAGTTGTTTGGCGATTTATTCGCTTGGCGGACCGGCGGGCGGGAGTGAGAAGAAAAAAAGAGAGCGCTGCAAGCGCGTCGACGTAAATCAAAAAAGCGAAACGCCGATCGCTAAAGGGGGGCGGGGAGAAGGGGAGATTTATGAAAGGAATAGCGAGGTGAAATGGAAAGTTAAAAATAGACGCATAGGGGGTAGATCGTGCAGGTGTGACGGAGGATCGCGAAAATCCGAGTACACGGCTGTGTATACGTGTACGTACACAGGCCGACGAGAGAGTGTACGTATGTATATATACGAGTAGAGCCGTCCGCGCGCGCGCGCCTTTCTCCCCCTCTAACTCAATCTGCCTTCCATCTAGCTCGCTAATAAAGCTTGCGCTCTCTCGTCGAGAGTCGGAGTAATAACGTCGACACGTGTGACGTTTCTCCCTCTCCCACGGTAGAGAAAGAGAGAGAGAGAGAGAGCGATTCCATTAACTCGTCATTTTCTAATAAATTTTCCAGCCAAGCCCGCTTTTGGATTAATTAATCGATTTTCCGATTCCACATATCGTGCGCGCATAACAAGAGCAGCCGGATCAAATTCATATTCATAATACACACTTTTGTCTTTATATATTTTTGGCTCTTTCTCGATGTCTCAACCGGATACGCCTTATCAATTCGCTGACAGACAGATAATACGCGTCTTTTGTTGCTGCGGCCCCGTACACGAGCTATAGGTGGGAATAATCGAGTGAGCGTGAAAACAAGTTAACTTCATAAATGCAAATAATCCAAAGTCGAGGACGGGCGCGCGCCAAGTCCCGGGGCCAAATGAAATAGTGCGAAATGACCCCCGTCGTCGCCGAGTCGACGTATTCTAATTCGGCGAGGGGGGGTGTCGGGGCAGCTCGGACATGGCTGCTCTTTCCCTCCCTTTCTCTCACTCCGTCTCGCTCTATCGAAAAGTAATATGGAGGATTCCGGGGCACTTGCTTTGTTTCGTCGAAGCTATACCTCGGCCTCCCGTCCTAAAGGCGGAGACGCCAGAGAGCCCGCGGCTCTTAATGGAATTGGACGGCCCCCGAGGAGGAGTGCCAATAACCGGCGCGAGCCTTGTCGGCGGCGTTTAATTGCTTTGGTATTTCATCGCGACGGGGTCCGTACGGCCGGCTGGGGGGCTGAACCGGTGCGAGCAAGAAGCTTCCTTCGTCACTCCGCGACATTTTGCGCGCTGGCTTCGGGCAAACGAATTTCGTTAATTTACTGCCGAACGTCAAATTTTAAGTCGAACAAAGTTTATTATCCTTTTCGACTTCTTAAGGGCAGGAGCTTGGAGGGATAACGGAAGAGGTGTTTGCTGTACATTGGCTATGAAAGGGACTGCGCGTTTTATCCTTATGACGCGCATGGTGTTACGGGAGGGTTCTCGGAGAACGAGCCCGAGTGAAAGGGGGAGACGCGCGCGCTGCTGCTCATTTCAGCTGTTAATTATACCGGGGGCGTTATGTAGGCGTTGGGACGAGTCGAAGAAGCGCGAGCGCGTCTTCGGCCTTGACTGGTGATAACAAAGGGAGGGCTAGGGCGACCGGGACAAATGGTCGCGATTTGTTTCGTAACGGCTGATAGGCGTTCGGGCTGACGGATTTAATGGCTTATTCTATATGAGCTGACTCGTTTTCTTGACGGGAATATCTGTGAGTTAAAATTTAGAAAACTTCCAACTAATGACATTTACTTGAGATAATGTTTAACAAAGAGTTGTATGCAGTTGAGTATGGGTATACTTAATTGCGTCCTTGTAAAAAAAAATATTTAATGCACGTATACGCGGTGGTATTGTAACCGTGTTATTGATTTAATCGATCGGTTAAAGAATATTTCAAAAGTGAAATTTCAATATTTTTTTTGTATAACGATTATCATACTCTTTATTAAAGCTTACAGCTGGTAATCATTATTTCAGGCATTAAATAAAAATAAAATAAAACGACGGCTGTTTGAGTAAGGTATTTTTAACAATTGTTTGTTTATAAATGATGCTTACATTTTTATTATAAAAATTTTATTGTACAGATAGAAAATAGATGCCGCACTGACGTCAATATTCAATTTTATGTATCAATTGTATTTCGATTGCACTGGATTTTTACACAAGATTAGAGCGTACTTTACCAAATATATTACCGATACCTCCGAATATGTCACCGATTTTATCTTTAATACCATTGACTATATCTTTAGCTTTGTTAACTATGAAGTCTTTTACATCGTTAGCTTTGATCAAACCTCTGTTCACCCAGTCCTTAACATAATTTTGAATAAGTTCAATTAACTCTTCAATTTTGTGAGGAATTTGAGGAATGCTGTTTATAATTTGATTCAGCTGACCAGGCTCACAGTCATTAAATATGTAGCTGTCTCCAAATCCTAATGTTTGATAGATAGTTATCAATAAATCAGTTGGACGCTCGTTGACAATTCGAAGATCATCATCAATTTCCAAATGTGCTCCGGTACCGCGGGAATCAGGCCAAACGATGTTGTTCAATATAGGATCTTTCTGACCTTGCGGAGTAGGATTGCTGTAATTAAAATGTTTTGTTATGAAACTTGCAGAGTTTATTCGAGTCCATAGACAATTGTTGTTCATTAATTCTTACCCATATTTTACAAAGTTTGCCCACAACCTGACGAGTCTGTTTCTTATCAGTTTAAATTTAGGGTCATCAAGAGGAAAGTTTAAATGTTCTCTGAAGAAGAGATAAGGTAATTCATCCTCGTGGGTGACTCCTAATGATAAAAAAAAACTCTAAATAATTTTTTTTTCAGAAAATTAATCATACACTTAAAATTACTACGTACCATCGAGAAATCTGAAACCTTCTGATTTGTGGGCTGAGAAATTCGATGCAACATTGTATCTATAATAGTAAATCGGAAAATCATTATTGACACTTAACAGACGTTGTTTCATATCGATTCCAGTTTGGAAGTAGATTTTTGACAATTCCTGTAATCAAATAACAATATGTTTATTTTCTATTCAACTAGAAAAAGAAAACTATTAAATTTTTTTTATTGTATAATGATTTTGAAAATTAAATAAATTAAATTATAATAATGGGTAAACAATTACTTTTAGTTTTAGATTGGCGAAATTTACTTTCGCGTCTTGAATCTTTGTAAAAGTTGCGTTCAAAAGAGAAATCACTGGACCAGGTATGAATGGAATACTCGTTATAAAATTTGCTTCCTTGTTATAAAATTGTATATAATCGTCGATAGCTGTAAAAATCATATTTTATTACGTTTTTTTAAAGAGAAAAAAAGAAAACTTACATTTCAAAAGTGTCAATATTTCATTAGATGTAAATCCCATTAAATGTGGAACTTTAGTGTAATTGCCCGATTCATACTTTTTGGGTGTACACGTCGTCAAAAATTTGTCTTTGTCTGCCACACCAGGAGCTCTTTCTACAGTTGGCCTGAATGGAATCTAAAAGAACAAATAATTTAATCGAATTAACCTGTTACATTTCAATTACTAAATAATTACTAAATGCTTTACAACAATTTTGAAAAAAATATTACCAGAGGTAATCTACCCGTTGCCTTAATAAGTTCGACTGTAGTGACATTTCTAAAAACTTTCAGTAATTCAGTTGGATTTTCAGTTTCAACTCCCAGCTCTTTTCCAAGATCGAAAGCTTGACCTGTCGCTTCTACATTACTTTGGAAAGCCCAGTATTTGCAAAGGGGTGAAGCGCTCATGGATATCGTTCGATGGAATAATCCTGTATGGGTATAAAAAACAATACATCAGGTCTATTAATTCATATTAATTGCATTAAAAATCGTTTGAGTAAACAAAAAAATTATTGCTTACCAACTGACATGTCGGAGAGCTGATGGAGATCCGTAGATACACCTCCAGCGCTTTGGCCTACAAGCGTTATTTTGTTTGGGTCACCATTGAAGAATTGAATGTTTTCCTTTATCCATTTTAAAGCTAATACTTGATCCTTTAGGCCCATGTTACCAGATGCATCGGGAAGATTTAAGTTTAGAAATCCTGAAAAAATTGAAATATTCGAAATAATGTTAAATGCCGTTTATTGATCATTTAGATGTTAAAATTCAAGTAAATTAAGAATCATAAACTTTTTACCTAATGCTCCAAGACGATATTGGATCGACACTATGACTATGTCTTCGGTAAGAAGAAAGTCAGGCCCGTAGTACGAGCTATTACCATTACCCTGTCTAAACGCACCGCCGTGTATCCAAACGAGCACTGGTTTTAAATTTGTTGAGTTTTCCTGGTACTGAATATTTTGTTAGTATACACGTTTACGAAGTACTGTGCAAATTGAAATTTCTATTTAGTTAAAATGTATACCTTTGGCACGTAAACATTGAGATAGAGACAATCTTCAGAACCGACAGCATTGTCTTCTTCAATTTGGGGGCATCTGTCTTTGTCAGCCGTGGCGTTTAGTACGGTCGTCCACGGTTTCACTGGTTCGGGAGGCTAAAAGTAAATCTTGTTACTTATTTCGATTTATAATTTTTTCATCACAATGTATTAATTTGCAATCTTAAAAAATGCGTCAACTGAAATGTAAAAATTATGTTTATTGTGCTTCTTGTAAAAATTTATACTTGAATGCGTTGTTGATAGTTAGACATACCAAAAATCTCTGCTTTTCAGTTGTCATTGGTACTGCGTATGGAATGCCTAAGAACGCCGTGTATGTCATCGGTTTCAACACAGAAGGTTTGTTAATCCCCATGATGAGACCGCTTTTGGTTTTAACCTGAGGGTTATCTGCAGCGCTTCCCTCGGCGACAAGTACGAGAAGAATGTAAATTGACATACAAAATGCCATTTTCAATAACTTTTCCCGGCATTTTCGTTCACCGGATCCCGCCATCTCCATTAATTTAGGTGGAAAATAACGTATACGATATTGGAAAAGTTTGAAAGAATAGTTCAGAATGTACGGCACTAATCGATGGCTTGGTGTACTTGTAAGAGAACGTCACGTCGAAAGTTCTTCTTATAAATGCGATGAGTTATCTAATTGTTTGATTTTGATAAATTAAAATAATCAATGTTTGTAGACGTATTGTTTGAGTTTGAGCGATCATACAACTAACGATCGCTCTCCTTTCACTTCTGTTCGCATACAACTAACTTAATTATCAATTTTTTTTTTAATTTGCCGACCATCTTTCGACATACCATTTAAACATGATTCGGTAATATTTCTCATGAAGCAACGGATACCATTGATAAGACTGATTTATATTCATGTTTGGTTATAATGATTATTTTCCTCGTTCTTGGATAGGCTTCGCGAGAAATATTTTTAAATGCTTGCGATTCTGCAGTTTGATAGAAAGGCAAAGGATTATAAAATATGAAACAAGCTCGTCAGAGGAAACACCATAGAGCCTATGTTTTTATCCTGAAATAATCCATTCATGTGCTTAATTTTATTTTTAACTTCAAACAAACGCGCAAATACCACGGTTTGTTGACATTTACTAATGACGTCTGAACTTCTAGAAGTCATGTAAAAATTCTTTTAAGGTTTTACCAATGTATACTCAGATGCGCGACAAAAGCGTTATTAATATTGATACGCTTACGTGCGAGGTGTTAATTAATTCACACTTGCGCTTGAACTTTTAAGCGATTATCGTCATTGCGTATACGTCTTTTCATTTCAAAACAGCATCGAGTCTGTTGACCGACTTGTTAAATTGATCGAGGAAACAATCAAGCACAAAATTTAATTTATTCGCTCGCGTTTACGATAAGTTTTTTAATCGCTTTCTTTTCCTCGTCATAGAGAATAGCTATATAGCTCTGCTGAAAATAACGGAGCAGTAGGATAGTAGTAGCGCGCGGGTAATGACGAGCGCGGTGATTCCGACGAGAGAGAGAGAGCGAGGTAGCGCGCGGCAAACGATATCAGGGGGCGAATGCAGTTTCAGGCCGCGGGCGCGTATATAAGTTGCATTCCGGACGCTTGTCTGGCCGCGGGGCTTGCTCCGGCCGCAGTCGCGCGCCATCGTAAATTGTAAAATCTATCAAGAGCAGCGTGGCCGACATAACTCAAGGGCTCGGCTGGTCCTCTCTCTCTCTCTCTCTTCTCGGGGCCGCAGTCTACATGAGGCATGGTGCTCCGACTCGGCATAAATACCCGGCTCCCAACGAGAGGGAGAGAGCGCACGAGCCGGCCAGAGCCTCGGAAACATCATCTATCTGGAATAATTTATTGTAGCACTGGGCGCGTTCTCGAAATTCGGACAAGAACGCGCGCGCGTACGGCAAGAGCTTCTGCGGAACGAGAGAGTGGTCGCGAGCAGACGCCGAGCCACACACACGCGCGCACTTCCTCTCTCTCTCCACCAGCTGCGCACCTTCCCGCAGACGAGATGGAATGAGCTCAATGCCCTCCTCCCCAGACGCTTCGGCCTGCATCGACTAGCTTTTCTACGGATGTTTGCTTTACCAGTTTTTATTGAGGGTTTTTAACGATTTCGATTCGGGAAGACCCAAGTGCGTTTAACGGAAAGATTGGAGTGTTTGAACTTGTACGAGATAAATTGTCGTCTGTGTTGTCACAGCGTATAATTTATGCTATTATTCTGTACTTACTTTTTTCACTCCAACAGGTCCGTATCCGCACACGTATATAAACGAAATGTAAAACATGAGGATGTTTGTCGCAAGTCTCTTACATGATATGCCGATTTTTCTTCTTTTTTTTTTAAAGACACTAATTGAAAAATCTGTTGTAGATAATACGAAGGGTCGCTAAGAATTATTGAAATTTCGTAAATTTATCTTAATAAGGACGGTAATTGAAATATTGAAACTTCTTTTAAAAAAAATGAATAGTAATTACGCTATTTACGTTGTGTGTTAAAGTATTTTACGTTGTTTCATTTTATTAACGGTTAGTATCATCTCTACCTTAGGAAAAATAGATTAATTTTTATGAAAATTAAAAAGAGTAATTTTTTAATTCAATATGTACTTATTTATGTAAAACGAAAGGATTGTTTGGTAGATGTTTCTTTTTTCGCAATTTCTTACATGGTAAAAGCAAATAGTTGTGTAGCAAATGATACCGACATTTTTTTCAAGACATTTCATCGTACAAGTTAACAGTCCCATAAATGACACACGGGCAGCGCCATCTATTAGAGGGTAGTTCAACCTTATTGAGATCGTTTCACCCTCGGAAGAGAGAACACCCTTGATAAAAAAATCTGCTAGATGGCAGGACGTGCGTTATTCTCTCGTCTCAAAGAATCTATTGTTTTTTTTATAAACAAAATAATATTTATTACAAATAGCGTTTTTCTTAAAAACTTAAAACGTATTATCTACATGCATTATATCAGTTGTTTTAGAAAAAGATAAGTTATATCTTTCTAAGCATATTGAGTAATACCGACAAATAAATTTCAACACAATAAATCATCTAATGATATATTTTTTGTTTGCCAAAAATGAAAAAAGAAAATCGTAAAATTTGTAATTAACGAAAGTTTGAAAGGTTCGGTGGTAAGTAGTTCGGCAAGTAAGGGGTAGCAGCGATCTAGCAGGTGTATGTATGTGTGAGCTTGCTGTGCGGAACGCGAGAGGAGGGTCGGGAGGAGGAAGAGGAGGTAGGTTGCCGGGTAGAGAGGGCGCACCTCTCCCGTTGGCGGGCAGATTTTCAAAAAATTTCCAGAGCTGCGCGCGCCTCACCTTCATTGATCGTTCCAGAGCTAGCGGCGGCGGAGGCTGTAAGCTCCCCAGTTCTCCTCTTCCCAACCTTATGCCGTCTCCCTCCCTCTTTCTCTATTCCTCTCTCTCTCTCTCTCCCTCTCTCACGAGCGTACATTCTCGCTGTCTCAGTCTCTACAACGCCTGGGCTTGGAGAGATGGAAGCTCGACTACCCGTGTTCGCTTGTTCGTGTCTTTTAGGGCGGAGCCCAGAAGTTGGCGCTACGGTGCATTATACCGGGAAAAAGGCTCAAAAATTCAAAAAATTGAAAGTATAAAAAATTGAAAAAAAATTACGCAAAAAATTTGAAAGACTATTTTTAAAAAAATTTTAAAAAGTAAAAAAAAAAGTTTAAAAAAATTCTTAGCTCAAATTTTTTTTTCAAGGTTAAAAAATAAAAAATATACATATTTTTTTAGCATTTATTTACAGAAATTTTTTAACATTTTTATTTTACATGCTGATATTTGAATGTCAAGTTGTTGAAAGAGTATCCAAATAATTGTTGCAGAAAAATCCAGTTTTTTTTTAAAGAACAGGTTCTATCAGCCTCTTCCAAGTTCGCAACTTGCTCGTTCTCCATCGGTCATTGTTCTCATCCAAGAAGAAGATTATCTAGGAGCTGAAAATTTAAAAGGAACAATAGAATAAGAGACATAAGAACGTGGTAAAAGAAGTTTTTGCTAAGGGTCGCTTTTGTAAAGGCAGAACCAAGCCGGATTTCAAAAATGACTCCTGTCTGACCGGTTTCTACTACAATATTTTTCAGTCTATGCTATAGGGTGAATACAGCTCGTGAAACAAGTAGTAGCAGAAGCCAAGGATGGGATATACACAGACCGTTCGAAAGTGAGGGTGAGTGAGTTAGAGGAGGGGTGAGGGGGCGAGCGTTAACGTAACCTCAAAATTCCATCATCAATTCTGAAGGTTCGTCCACCTCTCTCTTTCTCTGGCCGCCGAACCGGCGGCCCGACCAGTCGGCGTGCAATTAGAAACTACCTTGTCCTTTTCGTCCTTCATCATCTCACCCTCTCTCTGTTCCTACCGGCTATAGGCCTTTATACGTATATACAGCCAGGCCGGAGCCGTAGTTGTCGGCCGGTAACGACGGGTACCACGTGATCCACGAGGCTAAACTCGCTCTTGTTTTTCGGCGGCAGAGGCTTGCATATAGGGCGTCGTCGTATACGGACGAGATAGAATCGCGCGCAGCGCCGGTGGCGCGGAGGTTTAAGGTAGGGGTAGTGGGCTCTCGCAGGGGGGCGCCTGGAGCTTTGGCGAATAGGGAGGAGGAGGAGGAGGAGGAGAGTAGGGGTTTTGCGAGACACTGCGTAGAGCCGCTGCTGGAAATACCGCACGTCCGCGTCGCCATGGTAACCCCGTGGAGGGAGGGTGGGTCGGCGCTATACTTGAAGGGTTGCCCGGGTGTGTGCGTACAGTCCTTGCAAAATCCCGCGAGCCTGGATCCCAAAAAATTACCAAGCCCAGAGATAAAGCCACGCCGTTCTACTTTTGACCGCTGATTTCGGAGCCTTATGCGCCTCTTTCTCGACTCCCTCCCCCTCCGCCGCTCCTTGCTTACAGAAAGCGTTTTTCCTTTCATGAACTCGTTGCCCCCTCTCTCCCGGCGTCTCTGTTTGCCTCTCTTAAACGTCTAAGACAATTAATGGTCTCTCTCTCTCTCTCTCTCCCTCTCTCTTGGCAAGGCTGCTGCTTCTTTTGCCTCTCCGGCACTCTCGTCTCACAGCTTACGACCTTTTTTCTTTTTTCCTCTTTTTTTATTTTCAGAGGCCAAACAACTTAGACCCTTCCCTTCCCCCTTCCTTGAACCGCCTCGAACCCGACGTTTTTTTCTTCTTGGTTAAATGTCTCTAATGAGATAAGTGAATTTGCACATTCTCCTTGGCCGGACTACTTTTCACCAAAGCGAGTGATTAATTAATGAGTTGACTGAGGTTTACCTTTGTTCCAGCTTTTTATACCTACCCCCGGAGAGCTTTTTTTCTCATAAACTCTGTTTTTCAATAAATTTCGATTATTACGAATATATACATTTAAAAAATACGACGACGCAATTTAATTATTATTGTGTTTTTATTATTACATTATTCGTAATGCATTAGAAAAATAAACGTTAAGACTCGCGAAAGTAATTAAAACTCGAAGCACGATGAAATTTTGAATAATTAATAAACCATCGAAAGAGAGCTTAACGTACTGGTCGAGTAATTTTTAATGCGACGTCTGATCGGTTCGTCAAAAGGGATTAATGTTTGCTGCCTTCCAAATATTGTTCAATCGGCTGGAACGATGGGCTTTGATCTCTTGTAAGTAAAGGCCTATCAAAGATCACTGATGCGTGACGTTAATTTTTTTGCATTATCGTGAAAGCTCTTTTTTTTCTTTCTTATTCGTCCATAAGCGAGAGAGGCTGATCAGTAGTTGTGAAAATGGTTATTTTTACACACCGCGTGGATCGTAAAAGCTAATGATATTACCCTACTAACGTTGTTGAGGATGGCTAACGGCCGGTAAGTCTGAAAAAAAAACAACATGAATAAATAAATAAGAATCAGCTTTAGCGTCCTATTGCCAACGATTTTTCCGGAAAATTAAAATTAGTCGTAAGTAAAGTTTATCGAAATGGAATAGTTGAAAAAAAAGGATTAATAAAAAAAAATCGTCATGAATGCACTGTGGTACAAATTGATGAATTTAAAAATTTTGTACTTCGAATGTACCTGTTACAACGGCGAATGAAAGAATACGAGAGGGTATAAACTAAAAAATAAAACAAAAGATTTTCTTTTTTATGCACCAGGTAGTGGATTTTCAATGGATAACGGACCCGCGGTGCTTTAAAAATTCAAGGTCTTCCTATCGACAACTCTTCAATTATTTCTAAAACCAGTTGATCATATACCCTCAGATTTGGTATGCGAAGCCTAAAACTTTTTATACACAATTTTTCTTTTTCAAACTCAATTTTCTTATTACATGCTAATCTGTTTATGTAAATCAGCAGGAATCGAGTATTTGAAATGAAATTCTGTATTCTCTCGAAATTACTCTAGAAACATAGCTCCTCGATAATAATAAAAATCGCTTGTTTGATCCCGTCCAATTTCTACGCAGCAGGCGCGTTATTTTAACGCGGCAGGTAAAAACCGACATGTGAAATCAAGCGCTAAAAAACTGCCGACGTCGCAAAATTTTTCACATTGCCTAGCACTTACGCTCCCGCCCTCTCGCTCGCTCGCGAAAATGGAAAAGCAAAATCTATTTGCGCGGCCGAAAGCGTAAAATCCGTCGCGGGCAAATCCTCTTACGCGGCTCGCGCTTGCAAACAGTCATTAATCATTGGAGCTAGCTGCTGCAAAGGTATAGGCGCGGGGGGAGAGAGAGAGAGAGGCAAATGGCTGGGAGTGGATGAGCAAACAAGCTCTCGCCCGCGAGTTCGCGCCTTCTTCGTACGAGCCGAAACAACGGGCGATCGGGCCGTACACAAGCCCCGTAAAATGTGTCTCCCTTTTCGCGCTATGAGAGTTGGCTGTCGCAGGCGAGAGGCAGCCTACTAAGCTCGTCAGGAATTACACGTTCGCCGGAGTCGAGAGAAAGAGAGAACCTGACGTGGGGGGGGCGGGGGAAGGGATGAGAATGCGGACTTGTAGGCAGTCAAACGCGGGCCGAAATCGCGCTAACGGGCTGAGTCGTATGTAGAGGGTATAGAGCGCGAGAGGGCTCGGCCGCCACAAATCTAATCATGGCCTGCCGCACACTCGCGTCCTACATTCCGGCCTGATTCGCCCGCGACGCATCGGCCCATCGGCCAAATCCCCCCTACTACTGCTGCTACACACGCTTGGCTCGCCTTTTTTTTTGTGCTCCTCTCCTCCCCGTATATAGAGCCGTCGTTTGGCGCCCGTTGTTTTCCCGGCTTTGTCGGCTGATGCTTCCTTTCGCGCGGCTTCGCGGGCCACCGCACGCGCGGATTGGCGGCTGGTTGACGAGAGAGAGGACCAGGGGGGGGGCAAGGGGGATGGCGCGCGAGTATACGAGGGATATGTGTGCTCTATCGCGCGGAAAAATATTTGCCGCTCTGATGCGCCGCCGAAGAGAGATAACCGCTGAATAATAGATTTTCTATGAAGTTGAGCGAGCAAGCTCTGGCGTCCCCCCCCCCCTGCCACTGCTCCGAGACGAGTGATTTTGCATTTGAATGCTTGAACGTCTCTACGCGCTCGGCCAGCTGTTAATGGGCATTTTCGCGAGATGCTTCGTTCGTGCGCTCGTCTCGTTGTTTTTGCAATTTTCTAAGCAGTTGCTAATCAAGCGTTTTACTGATTACGCGCCAAGTTGGCCGGATTCGTTGTGTCCCGGTGGATGAGGATACGGTCAAAGTAACACTTACGAGGGTAGCTTTAATTTGCCCGCGCTACGTTCGAATTTACAATGGTTTTTAATTGCATTGTTTGCTGTGGAGATTTTGTGCGAATCCAATTGCCCCGGCTGAATTTTTGTTTTTTTTCGTCACCTTTTGTTTGTCCAATTATGACTTGCCACGATATATATACCGTTTAATTTGACGATTTATGTAACGCCGATCCGAAACTTAAATTTCGGAGTTACCAATTACATTGCGTTGCACGTTACGAGTTATAATAAAAAACACTTTTTAACTTTTATCAATCTTTCTAGGTGTTCTCCTTTTTGCCGTCATTCTTTTTCCCGCACCTAACGAATCTCTACGTTTACTATCTCAACTTACAAATGCCGGCAAAGCTCAACACATCTCTTTTTTTTACTTTCCCCCTCAAAAAAGCGCCTATTTTTTCATTTTTTTAGATTTTTACCAATTTTTTTTTCCTTTTTTTTTCTTTTATTTTTTCAAAACCACCTAGTTACAAAACCAGTTTGGAATAAGTGACCGAGCGGCGAGCGAGAAAGACTCGACTGCGCGTACACACACGCGGCGAAGGGAGGGATAGCGCTAGCTCTCCTACGGCACAGAGAAAGAGAGAGAGAGAGAGAGCCGTTGCCGGGTACAGGTTTGATGCAGCGGCAGGATCAGGCATAGCGTGCGCGGCGCGTGTGCTGTCGAAGGGAGGAGGAGGTGGTCTAGAGATAGCTTCTCATCTAGATGATCATCTGGCGTTGGCCTAGCCCCCTCCAGGCTCGTCCGCCCCTCTTTCGCGTCCGGCTGCTGGGGGCTAGGAGCGCCGCGCGACTAGGCGAAGGCGGAGTCTAGCACCAGCTCTCCTGCTAACCCTCCCTCCGACGCTTCGACGAGGGGGTTGCTGCTGCTGCTGCCGCCGGCAGCGCGGCCCGGCTAAGCTTTTCGTTTTATTGATTTTTCGCAAAAAGCGCTTGCGCGCCTGTGCGCTATTACTTATCTATATGGCCGAGACGCGCGCGCCCCCGCCCTGGCTAGGAGCGATGGTGAGAGGACGACTAGGACGCGCTATGGTGGGGATAGCCGTTGTACCTGCGCACACGCGCCAGCAGACTATACGCGCCGGCTGCTGCTGCTGCTGCTCTCGCGAGACGCCTGTCTTTCTTTCGGACCGACCGTTCAGGGGAAACGAGGAGAGAGAGACATCCCCTTCGACTCTTTATCTCTCGATTATTTACCGAACCTCTTCTTCTTCTTCTTCTTCTTTCTCGGGGCACCTCGTCTTTTTTCACTTCTACACCTGAGAGCTTGGCCCGGAGCTTGCGATTTTCCGTTTTTTTTTCTTTCTATGTACTTGTACGAGGGTTTTCTGAAATTCGATCATTGCGATTTATTGATTTTTTTCCATCGACTACATACGAAATATCTCATTTTCTTGTCATTATTAAAAAAAAATAATCAAATGAAAAACAATGGGATAGAATAAATAATTTAAAAATTTCTCGGCATATCGCTTTACCGTCCGTAAAATAAACCTAATTTCAAAAGCAAGACAAGCGTCTATTTCATCGATCGCCATATGCAAAGGCAAATTCGAAAAAGTCCCGATATAATCCAACATATGTGTGTCCAGGGTCGACTAAGCGTCGAACAAGCAGCCGATGACGCGCGCGGAGCCTCGTGTGCTCTCGTTATTAAAAAGCGACACGAGCCATAGAGGCAGAAAGGAAGCACGACGAGGAGGGGGTGGGGGAGGGAGACAGGCCGCGGGCTCCCCGCGGAATTATTAGTGTACACCGAAGATGAGCGCGCGTGCATATAAAACCAGACAGCAGCAGCAGCAGCGTTGGCGGTGGCGGCAGCGACGATCGGTCAACATTGCGATTTCCCCATCGAGGTAACATCCTCTTGGCCCTGGCGGCCCCTCCCCTTCGCCACCCTCATCCGGCGTATATACATCAGCGTCATGCAAACTCGCGCCCTCGCGCTCAGGGATAGACGGACGGATAGCGAGAGGGAGGGGGCAGGAGGTTGCGAGAGCGTAGGGCTCCTCTGCGTCGAAAATGAAGGCTTAGCCAGCGCGACCAACATTCATTATTACTCGTCTCCGGCCTCTCTCTCTCTCTCTCTCTCTCTCTCTCTGCTCTATCTATCCCTTCATCCCAGCCGCCCTCTCTCTTCAACGTACACGAGAGAACTATACGGGTGTGTTCCCTCTCTCTAGCCTGCTCGGTCCCTCTTTCATTTTGTCATCGCGCGCAGCGAGGTCCGATGGGCTGAGTATAGTCTCCCGGTCACGCATGCATGCACCCCAGGCTCCAGCCTGCATTGGCTCTCGCGGTTCTCTACTTGCTCTCTCTCCCTCTCTCTCTTCCTCCCTTTCCCGAGCGAGAGCTGGTTTTCCGAAATCATCGCGTCGGCTGTCTCGCGCACGCACACAGCTCGCGTATATATATACGCACGCATGATTCTAATGGAAACACACGGGCCAACGTTGCTGCAGCAGCAGCAGCATCACCAGCAGAACCAACCAAGTGGAAATTCTCTATTCCAGCCTAGCGTCATCTCTCTTCCACTCTCTCTCTCTCTCCATCTCTCTTGCACTGGAGCTATCTACCGGTAGCGTTCGGTCTCGCTCTTTCCTCCCGGTAACCAGCACTCGCGCTGCCCAGCGTACAGGTGGGAGGAGTGAAAGGGAGAGAGAGAGAGAGGCGGACGAGGCTAGCGAGCGAGAGGAGCGGCCGTCGTCATCAATCATCGAATGCCAGCGGCAGTGCGCCCGCGCAAAAACGAGCCCCGTACTGCGCCGCGCGGGGCTACTGCCGAAAAGCCGTCTCCTCCTCCCCCCTCAACCTACCACCCCCCGCTGCTGCTGCTGCTGTCCCCCCTCCCCCCCTTTGACCGCCCCGCTGTTCTGCACCCACCTACCCAGCCTAGTCAGCGTACTGCGCGGGGGAAAGAGAGAGAGAGAGAGAGAGAGAGAGCATGACAAGCTAGTCGATGACGGTTTTGCAGTGCCGGCCGCGGGAGTCACGCGCACTGCCACCGGATGCTGACTCGCACTGCGCTCGCGAGCCTAGCCTCGCCAGAGCTAGAGAGAGTCGGAGAGAGAGAGAGAGAGAGCGAGAGAGAGAGAGAGAGAGAGAGAGAGAGAGAGAGACAAAGTGAGACAGACAGAGAGAAAGGTGAGGCTTGTACTTACGTCGAGACGGTTGGTTGAGCTCGTGAGGGCTGATTAAGAGCCGATGACTCGTGGGTAATAAGGTGAGTCTGTCGAGTCAAAGGTACGTGATAGAGATAGAGAGAGAAAAAAAGGTCGCGGTGAAAAAAATTTGAGAGGTGTAAAGGGAGGAAACTGCACCAACTGTGTTATGAAGCACTGTACGCGCGAAAAAGGCAGAGGAGCAGCGCTGGAGCGGCGGCGAGTAGTTGTCGGGCCGCGTAAAAACGCTGAACTGAGTCCGCGGCTCGCCGCGGACAGAGGGGCAACGTATGATTGGCAACAATCGGCACTCTGATCGAACGTTTGTTTCAGAACACATATGCGCGTACATATAGCCACCTCTCGCTCTCTCTCACCCGCCCAGCCCCCAACGCGGCCCCCCCGGCCTTTTTCTCTCTCTCTCTCTCTCTCTCCCTCGTTCTCGAGCGCGCGCGCCCTCTTCCATCACCCCCGTCCAGCCGTGTTCCTCTCTTTCTCTCTCTCTCTCTCTCCTTCTCGTCCCGCCTTTTTTCACCTCGAGTCCTCTCTCCGTCGCACTCGCGGCCTAGTCGAGGCTATCGATGCCTCCGTCCTATATAGAGCTACCCTTCGCCTCCCAGCCGCGCGCCACCCAGTGCGCCCATGATATTCCATTCGTCGAAACTCCGGCTTCCTCTCTTTCGCCCCTGCTACACGGCCACTACTACTACTGGCATTCCGTTCGATCGGCTCTCGCACCTTCTCTCCATCCCACTCGCGCCCCCACTAAAACTAGCGTTGTTTTTCTATATCTCGTTCTCTCCCTCTGCCTGCCGCGCATTCGCGTATTTTTTTTTCCGACTTTTTTTTCCCTGACATTTTGGAATTTTGACCCCTCTTCTGCCGAGTCGAGCTATAGCCGCTGTCTGTTGCCCTCTCTACCTTCTGTACTCTACACCAGCGCATATTCGTTCGGTGTGTGTCGATACGCGAATGTACACTCGATATTTTATATATTGCGCGAGGTCGGCATCCGCGACGCGTATATACACGTGTTATATGGCCCGATGTTTGTCCATGCGCTCTCCACCCCTAGAGAATGGGACGCACCTGAGCCACGCGAGAGAGCTAATACCGCCGTTGTTTCCGCTACTATGTCCTTTGATGACGAGAGATGACTGTTATGATTTTCGTTCGAGGATTGCATTTTGTGGCTGCCGCCGCTGCTGCTGGGGGTAGGCGCTGGACGAAAAACTCGTTCCCTGCTAATGTCACTCTGCATGTCAAAGGGATGAATAAATCTTTCTTCGTTTCTTTTTCAGCTTTTCGAATCTAGTATTTGATTTAATTTTTATCGGTCCAAGTAGTAGTCTGACCGAGTCAGCTACAAATTTGGATTTTCTATTTATTTACGTTGCAAGTAGTACAATTTGTGTATGGTCAGCCACGCTAAAATTTACAATAGGCATTGCAGTTGCAGCATCGAAAAATAATAGATAAATAGTACTCGACTGAAAATAATAAACACAAGGCGGGAATAGTCAGATAATAAATAAAACAAAACTGATCGAGGGTAATAGACGAAGATAAAAAAAAGGTAGTCGATACGGCAGAGAAGTTCCCGCGTCACCACGTTCGTCGTCAATGGTAAAAAGATTCTTTTCCTCGGTGGCTCCGAGTAGGCTCTACACTTTTAACCGAAAATAATTTCGCCGCGGCGCGGTGTGGTGTTCCTGCAGCTGCAGCAGCACGCAATCGCGCATACATATACATGCACGTATAGGCGCGCTCGTCCTGCTCTTTCCCCGCGACGAGCGCACGGACGGACAGCAGCGGCAGGATTGTCGGGAGGCGGGGAGGAGGACGAAGAGACGGCGGAGGAGGAGGAGGAGGAGGCAGTGCAGCGGGCGCGCGCGGAAAGTGCGTGAGCGCCAAACAAAGAGCCGGCGCGCGAGCGGGAGAGAGGAAAATATTCAGCGCGACGTCGGCCGCCGTGACGGGGCTTTAACGTCCAGCCGCTGACGGCTGCCCGTGCGCCGGACATTAATTAAGGGATTTTTCTGAGTGTTTATTTTTTGTTTCCACCCGCCCACCTACACGCACCCACACGCACCCGCCCTGTACTCCTCTCGTCTCTTCCCCCTTTACTCCTCGGTTCTCTCTTGTTTTTTTTCTCTTGATTTTTTTTTTATTTTTTTTTGTAGGCGCATGCTGCAGAGCTTCGGTTTTCTTCCTTTTTCCTACGCCTCATCGTTTCGCGTGTTTAAAATATGGCCGGGGGGAAATCGGGTTTCAGGGGGGGGGGAGTAGAGGAGGAATGACGGATGTCGCGAGGTATGGACTGGAAGAATCGCCGGATTATTCGTCGAAGGTTTATATTTTTCCGCCCCCCCTCCTTCCGGCGTGGCCTGAATTATCGATTAGATATCCCCTGCCGACATATTTGTTTGGATTAAGTAGCACTAAGTTTGATGTATGCGCTTTTTTTTGGTACCAGGAGACGAGGGGGAATGGACGGCTAAGTGGCTTTGACTTCGATGGAATTTTTAGCCGCGCGGAGAGAATTGGAAAAAGGGGCGCGTATGGGCGAACCGACGAGGAAGGAATTTATGCATTTATGCATATTTATTGCCTTCCTTTTTTTTCCACGCACTTCTTTAACATTACGATTGTATCTCTCGTAAGCTTTCAATTTCATAAAAATTTGTTATCTAAAAGATAGTGTAATGGAAGAAAAGTGTTAATTTCCATCAATTGTGTATAGAAGCAATCGTTTACAAATGACCGAAACGATTACCAGTAAATTTGAGATTACAGCTTGCATGAAAATAGAGAGAGGGGGGGGGGAGAAAAAACCTCAAAAGCCAGGAGAACTCGCTGACAAAAGGGAAGCCCTTCGACGGCCGGAGAGTGCGCTGCTGCTTGCTCATCGTCGGATTTTTGCCCCATGCCCGAGAGTGAGCGATATGTGGGTTAGTGGAAAGCCGGCGCGAATAATTCGCCATATACAGCAAGCCGTGCTCCGAGAGAATTTCGACAGCCAACGCTTCGACGGTTGCCCCTTTTCCTCCCTCTCGCTACATATCGGCTCTTATTTTATACCCGGGAACGCGCGGCTTCGAGGCACGCACACAGGCGTCGCCGTATATCATTCATAGCCTCGGCCGCGGCTCTTTCCTCTATTTTTTTTTCCCCTGCGATCTATACGCTCGCCTTTGGGCTACGGTGATTATTGGTCAATTGGCAGGGACAGAGACGAATTATGGTTGGCGTGCGTTGGAGCGGAAAAAAAAATTGGGATAACGCAGCCGACGACGACACCGCCGCGACGAGAGAGGGTGACGAAGGAGAAAGGATAAATATATTACCGAACACGCCAGCAGCGGCGCTTTCGCTCGCGCGCCCCGGGTATCGGTGTTGGCCTCTCTAACGGCTATACCCTGCAGGATATACGAACGAGCTGCGACGTATTACGAGCTCCGATCGTTCCGAGCCACCCTATTGAGTTTTATTGACTTGGCTCACCTTATTTCGATCTTTTTTCTCTTTTTTTCATACTTTTGTTTTCAGGCAATTTCCGTTTGAAAAAATATGGATGAATATTTATTTACACGTACGTAGAATATCTTCTGATTAAATGGCGTATTTTAAATTGCTTATTTAATAAATTATTTCGTGTGTAATTTACAAATTTTTAGCCCGGGCAGAATAAAATTATTCCGACAAACGAACGTAACATTTACTGGTAATTTGTAAATACTCTACTTAAAAATTGACTTCTCATTCCAAAAAATAATTAATTTACAGTAGCGCACAAAAATAAAAATAAAATTCCAAAGTAAACCTTCGCCCGACTGCAGTGACACTCGTGAGACATCTCGGTATTCACGCCGGTCCTTCAAGCACCCCCTTGGAGTCGGCAAAACAGTTCTCCGCTGGTTCATCGAACCAAGCGGTAAAGAAGATCAGGAGCGCGTAGCCTGCAAAATAAGGCTGGACCGGCGTCCCTGTGAAATAGCCCGGGTAAGAGTAAGACAGAGACACAGCAAGCGTCCAAACTTTCGCTCCGGCTGATTTATTGTATATTTCAATTTGCCGGAAAGCTCAAACATTTAATTGCTCGTACGCCGCTCTCTCGTCCGATTAATTTTTCAGCGAGTCCGCGGCGTAAAACCCATTTTGGCTGCCGTTAGTTTATTTTCTTCTTTTCTCTCCCTCTCTCTCTCTCTCTATTGGTTTTTTTTTGTTGCTGCTTTGTTCGCAGCACACGGCACTTTTGCCAAATCCGGCAAATAGAATTCCGGCAAGTTTGTTTTGTCCGCGGAGCGCGCATTTATATTGTTTCGCCGGAGTCAAACCTCAATTTGCCGGGGCTTTTCTCTCTTTCGACGTGGGTTCTAGCTTAGCGCCTTTCGCGCTCGATGAAATTGAATTATTTCCAATTAACGCGAGAGCTCTCCTGCGCCTTAATTTTCGGCCGGCTTTTTATCAGCCGCGGAAAAAAGTATATCTCTCGAATCGACGGCAGATTAGCCCGGCGCGCTTGTGAAATATGTAACGCGAGAAATCGGAAAGGCCGACGGACGGGGTGGAAAGTGCGGATTGGGGAGGGTCGAGGGAGAGCAAAAAGAGGCGTGGGATGTAGGCTCACGCAGCAGTTTTTCAGGCTTGCCGAAATTCGCCGAGTCATCCGCTGATGAAAGATCGACGCGCGACTGCGCACAAGAGAGACTCCACTCTTTTTTCGCCTGAGCCTCGAAATTTTTCGAGGGTATAGGCCTCGATCTGCTGTTTCTTTTTCTTTTTGTTTTACCTTCGGCTTTTAATTCATTATTCATGTTTCCTTTTTTTTATAGAACGGTTTGCCGCCAGAGGTAATGGTAAAATTAGTTGAAAATGTTCAATTAAAGGATTAATTGAAAATTTATTGAGAGACTATTACGTTACATAAATAATTTAAAATTTACAGTCCATAAATTATGCTAATTTATTATTATGAGATTTTCTCGTACCTAAAACTTATGTAATTTTCAAAAATCCCATTTTCATCTATTTTCGTTTTGAAGTACTTTTTTAGTGAATCAAGGATATTAAAGTTTAGGACTGTTATACACTTGTATCTTAATTTTATTCTAAACGATTAGTTTTATTTTCTGTAATATTGGTAAAAATTGTCAAACATTGAAATTTAAAAAATGAAAAATTTTAAATCATTTTTATTAAATGATCCCTATTAAAGTCATCGTAAATTATACTTTGTTGCATAACTGTAAGAAATTTTACGGTATGGTTTAATTTAAAATAGTTTTTTCTCATCTTCGATGCGTTGTTTCGGAAATATCACACATTTTACAAGTAAATTGTACAATTACGTCATAAAATCAAATCTAAATACTCTTGAATTGAATTCCAAAGACTTTGAATTGCTCTAGACAACAAAAGTACTTCACAAAATTCTTTCGATGAAAATTCAACAAATACGTCGTACATTTGACATTTTGTTGAAAATGCAGCCATAAATAACGCAGAGAAAATTAAAATCGAAAAAAAAGAAAGAAAAAGACAAAGAGAATTTGTTTTAATATCCTAGAAAATAAATTAGAGAATTTTCCGGGAGTATAATTTTATTCCGTACAAACATGTCGGAATCGTCAAAAAGCTATAGATCGTTATTGTCTGCGCCAGCGCCCGGGTGCCGGAAGGATCATCCTCGCGCTTGATTAAACACGCTGCTAATTCGACAAACTCATACATCCTGGAGTAAGCTCGTGGCGGACTGACGGCCGAGCAAACATGACGTGCACGCGCCCGGAGTTTTCAATGAAAATTTTGCGTTCGCGCACTAGAACAAAAAAGAAAAAAAAGGGAGAAAAAAATGAAACTTTTCTGCCCCGTCGCACCTTCAGCTCTCGTCCTCTCTCTCTATCCACATCTGCACCAGACCCCTCCCCCTATCCCTATTTCCTCTTCTCCTCCTCCCCCCCCCCCGAGGAAGATGAGGATAATTATTATTCACGGTATTGCGCATCAGTAAATTGAACGATTCGATCGAATGACATGCCTGACCATAGACGCGCTTTACTACTTATAGTTTGCATTATGGAATTGAATTTCAAATAGGCGCATAAATAACAAGTGTTTCTGATGCGAATTCATTAAGCATTTTCAAATGTTGCTTAAATATTTACGCGCTGCTATTAATGTTTATCTATTTTCGTTTATTTCAACGCAAGTTTAATAAAGTACATAATAAACAAAAGACTTAAGAATTCGTTAATGTTGGACTGCTAACACGAAATTGCTCATTTGACTTTAGATTTAACCCATAATTACAAGGAGTTCATAGAT
Organism: Anagyrus pseudococci; assembly: GCA_030522585.1. Taxonomy (NCBI): domain Eukaryota; kingdom Metazoa; phylum Arthropoda; class Insecta; order Hymenoptera; family Encyrtidae; genus Anagyrus; species Anagyrus pseudococci. The sequence continues at coordinate 10,226 of JAPYYQ010000750.1, read as the reverse complement.
TTAAAATATTCCAATTATTTCTATAATAATTAGACTTCTAAACATTATTAATTTTTATCTTATTTAATCTTGAACATTGCACGAAACTGCAAGACGTGTTTCTTCGTTAAAGTACCAATCGCGTGATCAATCCTTTATACAGAAAATAAATTAAAAAAATTAGATGGCAATGAAAAAAGGACATTATCCGATCTAAAAAAAAGAGTCCGACGTATCGCATCTATCAAAACGTCGAGCTACGGTTTTCGTACGAAAAAGTTTCCGCCGGTAAAATCTATCGCGACTTGGGTATCAAACTCCAAAAAATTAACTTCGACGTCGGTTTCGCAATAAACGCGACTCTTTTTTTTTCAAAACTGTCCCTTCCATGAAATAAGAGCGGGTGCACGAGTCGAGGGGGGAGGGTGACAGGGCCGAGGTCGCGCTTACACGACAACTGCACGACCATTCAATCCGACAGTCCGCTCGACATCATCCTCCTGCTCGCACAAGTCCATACTGGACGTGGCGCGAGCGCGCGCGCGCCGATTCCGACCTGTAACTCTACCATAAAACTTGACCCACTTCCCTCGAATACCGCGAATACAGCATAAACAAAACGAAGCCAGGCCAGCAGTCAGGACTGGGATGCCGGAAAACGGGGGGGGGGAAAAAAGAAAGCCAACGAGAGAGAAAAAAAGAGCGCGCGTGGCAGCGGCAGTAGTACTCGAGAGGGAGGGAGGAGAGAGAAAAAAGCGCGTCGGCGTGTCGGGTGCGATGGGGTTGAACTTGGCAGGGTTCGATCTCTTCGATTGGCTCGAAATATGTGTGTCTCGGTCGGCCGGCCGGCAGCTCCCCTTCCTCCCCCTCGGCTACTAGCCCCCGCCGGCACGCTAGTCTGCTCGTCAGCCGATCGCTGCTCTCGCGATACGCGCAGTATAGCGGCAGCAGCGGGGCCGTATATACAGACTCGTTCCCGGGGTGCGCGTCTTTTGCGCGGGCGCGTACCGATAAACGCGAGAACCGGAGAGAGGCAGAGAGGGAGAGCACCCAAGTCTGGCAGTGCTGCCGGCGCTGGAGCCGCGGCTATAGCCGGTTGCCAAGCGGACTCTCTCTTTCTCTCTTTCTCGGGGTTCCTCCGGCGCACGGCAGCCGAGGCCGGAGGTGGAGGAGGCCGGACGCTCGACTCCGCGCCAATCCGCGCGCCCGCCGCGACCTTCCTCTCCTCCTTTTCTTTTTTCGCCGTCGCGCTCCGCTGCGCCTCGGGGGGCTCGGCGGACTCGGCGCTCCTTGACGGCCCCCCTACGCAGACCGAGAGAGCGCCAGAGCTACGGCCAGGGGCTGGAGGAGGAGGAGGAGGTCGGCGAGCTCTCTGCCGCACAGGCGCATAAGAATGGAAAGCTGCCGGCTGAGGCGCGCGCATTCGCCGGAGGGGGGTGGGAAAGGGATGCGATGCCCCCTCGTCTCTGTGTGTATGTGCGTGGAGGGAAAAGCGCGCGGCCGGCGTCCATTGATTACGCGAGAAAGAGGGAAAGCAGCGGAGCCTCGGCGCTCGAGGGGGGCGCTTTAAGTGGCGCGCCGGCGGCTGTGTTGCTGTTCTCTCTCTCTCTCCCTGTCTCGCTCGCCTCTACACCAGCCTAGACGACGACCCTGCTCCGCTCTCTCTCTCGCTCGTTCTCTACGGGGGAGGAGGGGAGGGCGCGTAGGCGTGGCAACGCGCCTACCCGACGGCGCCTTATTCGTGGAAAACTTGGCCCGCAAAAGCGCCGCCCTATACTCGTTCGCCGTTTCTCCCTCTCTCACGCACACTCTTCTCGGCACACGCTCTACGCACAGGCTCTGCTTCTCGTCCCGTACATTCGTCCGCTCGTTCGTTCACCGACCATACTGTCTTCGTGTGCAGGCGTACACGTACACGGGCCTCGTAAGGGTAGTTGCCGTGCTCTTAAAACGGGAGGGGGCAGAGGAAAGGGAAGGATAAGCGCGCGAGGGCGGTAGAGAGATGGGCAGAAAGAAACTCGGCAATGGTCTCTCTGGCTTGCTCGCATCTCTCTTTCGCTTATAACCATGCGTCTGTCTACTTGCTGGGGCGAGAGACTTTGGATGCGCGACGAGACAGACGGACGAGGGGAACTGGGAAGAGGGCAGGAAGGAAGCTGAAGAAATTGGGGAATAAACAAGTGGAGGATTCTCGCGGTGCCAGAGGACGGGAAAAATATGCGCAGGAGAAAGCGCTGCGTGCGTGGATGAGGCTCTATGCAGTGAACGTGCGGCAGGTAGCCTGCAAGACTTGGGAGAAGGGGAGAAAGGATTGTTATTGTTGGCGTTCGGTCGGAGGTTAAAAAATGCGATTTGAATTTGATAATATTGCGGTATCGGGGGGTAATTATAGCGAGATAGCTTGAATAAATTAGAAAAGCCGCGTCCGAAGCAAGAGAGCGCGAGAGTAGAAAGGACTGCGAGATGAAAAAGTAATTTTTATGTAAATGGGAAAATAGGCGTATGAAAAAGATGCTAATTCTGCACAAAGTAGTTTTCGTACATATATATATATTGCAGAAATAGGCGAGTTTTTTATTTTTTGTTCGTTCGTTTTATTTCTACAAGTGAGGAAAAATGTTCAAAGTTACGTATAGACGTTTAAGAATATTTATATAGGTGCTTTTAAACTCAAATATCCTGTGTAAGATCGAGAGAATGAAATATAATTTATTACGAAACGATACTCGAAAAGAGAAGAAGAATGTAGAAACCAGATGTGGGTGCGCGGGAGGGGGGTGGGCTCCGGTTGGAAACGGCAACGTGGAATGAAATAAAGTAGAGAATATATAATAGCAGAAAATAATAATAAAAGGAAGGACGACGAAAACGAGGAGGAGGAAAAAGAAATATGCGGAGAAGCGAGCAAGAGAGAAAGCGAATACGACGGAGGGGGGGGGGTCGAACGTGGGCGCGGAACCGCATTGCAAGCGAAGCCATTCAGACGTCGTCATTACGAGAAATGCTCGTTTCTCTCCTCGATGTGCCCCCGCGCGCGCTTTCCTCGAGGCTGCACTTTATCAGAGCATCCACACACAGTCACGCGGGCACGAAGGGGGTAAAAAATGCCGAATTCCCGCAGTACGATCGGACTGCCGTGCTGATCGTCACACGCGGAACGAAAAGAGAGAGAGAGAGCGGAGGTGAAAAAAGAGGCAAAGTAGCGTAGACCGGATATGGAGACTCGAGGCATCGCTTAAGCGCGCGCCGACACGGGGATGCCTCGAGGATAACCGAGGCTCCGAACGGCCAGGGGTCTCGAGGTTCGATTTCCGCTCGCGGGCGCATTTTTTCGCCTCGCCTCGGCGACATTCCCGGCTGCTTTCCCTTTTTTTCCTTCTTGCTTCCCTTTTTCAGCTCCCGTCCGCTAAACTCTCGAGGACGAGCCCTAGAAAAGGGGTGTCCGAGGTGGGAAAAACGCCGAGGAACAAATGCACGATGCATATCGGAGAGAGAGAGAGAGGGCGTGCGCAGCCTGTGGGGGCTCGCTTTCGATTTTCGCGCTCTCTGGCCGAGACGCGAGGCTATTTCCGCTCGCGCCGCCGTTTCTACCTCCTGCCGCTTTTCTGCCTTTACCACCTCCCTCTTGCTCGCTTTCTCTACCTCTCTCTCTCTCTCTCTCTCTGGCGTAGTGCACCTGACTCGAAATAAATATATTCGGTGTCACAGCTAACCGGCTCTCTCTCTCTCTCTTTCTGGCGTCCTAGTCTTTTTTTGCCGCCTCTTTTTCTTCATTTCGATCGGTTAGCTTTCCTTTTTTTTCTCCTTTATTTTTATTTTTGTAGAGCTTCGCGGCTATTGACTTGGGACAGGGCGCGTGCGTGAACGCCTCGTTTTCGGCACAGCTGAACCGCCGCGTGGAGGAGTAGGAGAGAGAGAGGCAAAACGAACGCTACGCCGGCATGATTTGTTGCGCTTTGAAGGTGAAATCGTTAGGCGAGCTCTAGCGAGTTGTTTTTCGCAGTAAGCGCACTTGATAACGACGACGCTATTAATTACTCGATAAATGAAAAATTCGCAATAAAGAAACGATCTTTATTCGAGAGAGCAATATTTGCTTGTTTATTTTTTACTTTTCAATATTTTTTGTTTATCTTCAAATATTTTAGGAGAGATAACTAATAAACTGTGTTGTATGGAAGTAAACATATGTACGACAAAATTATAGTAGAAAACTACACTGTAATAAAATAAGATTATTTTTTCGCATAAGATTTTAATGAGATTTTAGATTTTAAAACTCAATGTTTGTTAGATAACGTTTCTATTTATGTCGCGACGATAACCTGAATATTTAACAGCGGAAAAATATAGTGAAAGTTATTTTATTTATGCTCGATAGGGTTTATTTCTATTTCAAGTAGTAAGAATCCGTTATAGTCAGGCATTTCCGTACTAATATCCCGATAAAATATTTCATAAGAATTTATTTACTTTCTAAATAAAAACTCTTCAAAAGGATGTATAAAACTTATAAAATAGACAAATACTAGTCTAAAGAGAGAGGCAAAAATTGATAGACCTAAAATTATAAACAATAAAAATGTAGCTAGGAAACTTTTGTTAGCAAATTTGAATTATCAGTTTTCGTATGTCATGGAAAGCTTTGATTTGAGCAATCTTAAATGCTTTCTTTGGTATCTCATATTCATGTATACACAAGTTTCACACGTTTTCGTCATCATGAAATTGTCATTCAAATTTATAAGGTAAACGGAAAGTTTTAGCAAAGAAAGCTTTTATTGATGAATAGCAGTTATGCTTTAGAGAATAGAATACTTTAGTTTCTTCGATATTATACTCACGATGTTGTCAAAGTTTGTCTATGTTATCGTTTAATCAACGTCATGTAATTTATGTTTTAAAGAAAAAAAAAGAAAAAAAAACAAGTATTTGCTAATTCCAGCGATATCAAATAAATTTTTATTGTAAAAATATGTTTTAATCATTACGAAACATTTTTTTCAGACATTACCTTATTTTATTTATTAAGTACAATTAAAATGTTTCATTACGTTATAGTTACGTACAGGAAAACTAATTTACTATTTCTGTAACTATTCTTAATGTATATACATACATTCGATGTGTCATAAAATAAACATCATGTGTTTTATAAATTTTCCAGGTAAACCTTATTCTAATATTGCCACGTGTGTACTCATTACTAATTTAGATGGAATAATGAACTAAGATAAAGAAGTTTGACACGTGTTCTCGAATACGAACGTTTTTGAAAGTCACAGATTATGTAAAGAGTTTTTTTTCCTTGCCAATTGTAGTATTTGTTAATAAGACATCTGTATCAATAGTCAAATTATCTTCAATTACATTTGCCTGGCATATAATTCTTCGAAATTAAATTTATTCCAAGCTATAAATTAATTTCTATATAAATTTACTCGCAAAAATCTTTTCTTTAATTAAAATTTAACGATAAAAATTTCCTCGTCATCTTCGAACGTACAAAACATTCGAGGTTACTTACAAATTTCCTCTTACGCAGAATTCAAACTTTAACGAAAGCTCAAGTCATGACTATTACAAATCACTACGTCGTATCTATAATTGTACTTTTCAAATTGCACCATTTGGCTTGTTCGTTAAACATAGTACAAGTCTCCACGCTAACGCTCTCTCTTTCTCAGTGTCGCAGAGGAAAGGGGGTACTATTCCGTTGGCGGTCCTTCTACGGCTCTATGCAGATTACGCGCGTTTTGTTACGGAGAAAGCGCGATGCGACGATGAAACCGCTATTGTTCGTTGGCCCTCTCTCATCTGCAAGTTTATCTGCTTAAACATCTAGGCGAGCGCGTCCGCTTATTTGTCGCTGGAAGAGAGAGAGAGGCGGGTATGTGCACCGAAATGCGCCGCCAGCATTCCCCCTCCCCACCGGTGTTGTATATACATGCGTTTTATTTTCCGGGCTTGCAACTTCCATTCTCTCCGTCTCTCTCTCTCTTTCTCCATGTCACAGCAAGCCGGGCTCGCTCTTTTGTCCTCCATTTTCGGCTGGCCGAAAAAAATGCTTTTTTCGGGCTTAAAGCGCGATATCGTTGCGTCATACGCGTGTAAAACCGGATTTCAGACGGGAGACACACACACATGAGCTTTTTTTTAAGGGTTCGCCCAGGCATCTTTGGAGAGCTGTTTATTTTCCGTACCGCTTGGTATCGCGCGCTAAAAGCATTGTTTTTAATTATTACGCCCTACCGTCTACCCGGGATCTATCTACCTCTCTCTCTCACTCTTGCCAGTCCGCGACCAGCCGAGCTTGCGCATGCTCTACTTGCAGAGATAATGTATACAGCTTTCGACGCGACGAGCTCAAACTAGCGTCTAAATAAATTTTGTAATGCTTTTGTCCTTTGCACTCTGATACCGTATCCTAAGGGATTTTTGTGCTTTACTTTTTTTTCAATGTAAATTCTCCTTGATTTTCCAAAATACCGATTAAGACATTAACAAAAGCCGAACGATTGACGACGTGATCGTCGGTGTGAGTCGATATAACGTAATTAAATGTTATTAATACACGTAATTGATAACAATAATACCTACTTTATAAAAACAGTAACGATTGATGTTACGTTTTTATTCCCCTGCAAATAGGTATACTTGAATAACAAAAAGACATAAAAGCCGAATGTATACACACAAGCGTATACGAGGTTGTAGATTTAAAGCTCATCATTGAATAAAAAAAAAGGCGAAAGAACAAGTCGAACACGCGGCCAAACGACCATTAACATTATTATCAATTTCCTCGATCGAGCTTCCTCTAAAAGCCAAAAAAAAAGGCTAGAGTCCATGGACAGAATCGAAAACAGCGACAAACGAGTGACACCACAAATAACACGTCAATGGTAGGGAATAGACGAGGAGGAGAAGGGGAGCGATTGTCGATGCGCATTTTTTAATCGAGCGTGTTAAAACCGCTCGCAGAGAGAGAGAGAGAGAGAGAGAGAGAGAGAGAGAGAGAGAAGTGCACACACACATACTCCCGTGGCTCAAGTGGAAAGTAAAAGCGATTATAATCGATCGATCGGTCGAATATATGCGACCGCCTCTCTCTCTCTCTCACGCTTTGTGAAATGCGGAAATTTTTTCCGGCTCAAAGTATGCCAGGAAAAAAAAGCTCTCTCTCTCTCTCTCTCTCTCTCTCTATTGGCGTGCCAGCGCTGCTGTCCATCCATTCAGATTTAAAACTTTCGCTTTTTCGTTGATCGCCGCGCGATATATCTGCGGCCCGCTTTCGTCCCGGCCCCGCGCCACTACTTTTTTTTTCTCCTCTTCGCCTCGACGCTCGTTCGACTCGTTGGCGCGCGCGCGTCGATCCTGCCGCTCCTGTATGTATCGGCACACGTGGTCGCGCCGCACACACGCCTCTCGCACCTCATCCTCTCGCTCTCTCTGCCTATACCTCTTCTCTCTCTCGATCACATTAGCTTATGTCCAGATAAAGCGGACATGCTCGGGCAGCGCGCGTACGTGCGACCTCGATGCGTCCGAGGTGTCGCCGGGACTAGCGAGGCGATATTGCATATATATATATCGGCGCTTGCGGATTATGACTGCTTTATTGGATTTATTAGGGGTTTTTCTTGTTTCCCGAGCTATCCTCGTGTGCGCTTCGCAATAAATTGCAGGGGCTAAAGTTTAGCCAGCGGATAAACAGATTTTCCTAACGTCTTATAGTTGGAGATTGGCATGGTACGTCATATATACCCTTCGTCACGTTGCGTCAGCTGTCCGTCTAATTGAAAAGCATTAGTTCCGCTATTGTTGTTTTTTTTAGGGAAGGGGTTTTCAATTGAGATTAACCAATCGTAGGGAAAAAATTTAACGGATTAACGATCTAAACTCGATTAAGCGCCGGGCTACTATCTCTCTCTCTCTCTCTCTCTCTCTCCCGGGTGTCATTCAAAAATCCGTTTCGACTCCGAGCCGCCGCCGCCACCCCATCAGAAATTCAATTTACAAAACTGTAGTCCTGGAAAAAAAATGCAATCCTCGGACTTCTCTTCCCCATATCCTTTGAAAAACCTATTTTGGAAAATAGAGACGCGATAAAGCCGTTTGCAAAATGTGCGTGTATGTGTAAGAGAGAGGGAGCTAGACGCGAGTGCAGAAAGTGGAAGGAGGGAATGAATCGAATTTGCCCTCTCACTTACGGCCAACCGCAACCTTGCGCGCATATACATCCGTAACGATCAAACACGCGTTTTCACCTCCAGCATTCATCTTTTTTAAAACGAGCGTCCGCAGCGAAAGAACGCTTTTTTTTTGTTGCAGTTCTAACGTTTGACGATGTATAAGCGCGCGCTGGAGCTCCTGCGAGACGAGCTTGTCTAATGAGTATAGTCGGTCACGTGCGGGGACGTCGCGCGTCTCTGAACTTGCGAGCTCTTTCTCTCGCTCTCTTTTTCTCCCCGAGGAGGAGGTGGACTCTTTTCCTCTGGCGTTGAAAAATTAGTCTCCTTACAAAAAACTCCGCGGCCGGGAGGAGAGTTGCACTGGCTGCGCCAGCAGATCCCGAGAGCGAGTACACACGAGAGAGAGAGAGAGAGAGGGAGAGGCCGATGGTATAAAGAGGGAGACACAGGTGAAGGAAGGTTGTTGGCCGTACGGTGAGAGTGGTGCACGAGCGAAAATTTGAAAAAAAAAACGAAAAAAAAAAGAGGCGGAGGCAAAAAATAAAAAGGAACAAGATCGGGCCCAAAGGGGAAGGAAAAAAACGCGAAGCGAGGCAGTGAAAGAGTAGGAGGCAGGAGGGTGGTGGTAGAAAGAGAGAGAGAGAGAGAGAGAGAGAGAGCGGCACAAGCAGCGTAAATACGAGCAGCACACGTTGCTACGCGCCGTAAGCATCGCGCGCTCTCGGCCCGGCCTTTTCACAAAGGGTGTCCCGAAAGTACGATCCCGAGGCCGCCCACCTAGCTGCCTCCTCCTCCTCCTCCTCCTCCTCTCTTCTGCTCTGCGATGTAAAAAGGACGGAATGAATAAATTAGCCCCGGCCGCTCGCTTGCTCGCTCTCTGCGCGCGCGCTTCTCTCTCTCTCTTTTTTTTCGGGGGATAGCGGCTCTCCTTTTCGTACAGGCGTATACACGCGCGTATACACTTACGCGTATACTCGCTCTCGGCGAAACGAGAGATAGAGAGAGCGGCGAAGAGAGAAAAGGAGGGATATACGTGAAGCGAGAGAAAGAGAGAAAGAGAGCTGTACACACGGGGAAAAAAGGGTGAAGCTGTCAGTGTCGGGGATTGGCTCTCTCTCTCGCTCGCCATTTTGGCGAACGCCGAAAGAGAGACACGCGAGAGCCCCTGAGAAAGGCACGTGCGCGCGCGGGGGTGAGATGAGGAAAGGGGGACTGGCTGCGGCTTCGGGAGCGCGCGAGGCAAGGAGGGTTCGCGAGAGAGAGAGTGAGCGGCTATATATGGGGAAGAGCTTGGCCGGAGGGAAGGACTCCGGACACACATCGCGTCGCCTTTTGGGCAAAGCCCCGAGAGCAGGGCCGGCCGCCACCCTCGCCATCTTCCCTTCTGTGTCGCTCGTCCCCCTTGGAGCCATCTTTCACAGAAACGCCGGAGAGCCTCGGCTCTACATATATACCCTCTCGCCCCCCCCCCACCTCTACGCGTATGCGATGTGTTTCGAGAGCTGTCCTGACTCCTCCCGCTCTTCCTGTCCCTTCTTTACTATATACTTATAAACGAGGATGGAGAGAGAGAGAGGCTTTTTGGGCACAGCTGCCTCCTGTTTCTTTCTCTGTCTCTTCTCTCCGGCGCGATTATCCGGGGAAATTGGGAGAATCAACGACTGGCCGAATTGATGCGGCCAATTAATCGCGATCGCGACGCTTTTCTTTTTCTTCCCTTTGTTTTTCGCCTTAATCATTTTTCTACCAAAAAGCCGTTCTCGCTTAATGAAAATGAATTTTGATAATTCGGAAAATTGAATTAGTTTTCGGAAGTTTTCATTGCGTTCCGGCGAATAGTACCGTTTCCAGCGGAAATTTTGTTGATTTATATTTTCGTGAAAGGCAATAAAGCGCGGGCACACACGTACGCGATATTTCGTGTTAAATTGAAAGGGCGAAACAATCTATAAGTTTTATAGTATATTACATACCTAGGCCACGAAAATAAAGAAAGTCTCAGATCTCACGTATATTGTCATCCGAGGCGAAGCCGAGGATGACAAACGTGAG